>CM076583.1:604862151-605081288 GCA_034641835.2 Pinus albicaulis
CTGGAGCTTGCAATACCCAGGAACTTTCTTCCTTTAGCATATAAAGCATGCACCTCAAATAATTGCCCAATTCTACTTTAACACGCGGCAATTTTCTCCCATTCAGATGTGCAGAAGCTTGTATTTCACATTCCTGGAAAATTCACAACTATGCCATTTATGCGGAATCTTTTCTTCACATTTAACTTCAACCATAAATATCAACATGCTCTACATTCTCAATCTAATTTAGAGACTTCATTTCAATCCCAATGTCAAATCTTGTACATGCTAAACATGACCAAGATTCAATGAAGCAATGGATCATGTTTTAATATTTATTTGACATTATTTTAAGCAATGAAATGCTTAGACTAAACCTTACTCAAATGCGCCCTTTTCAAAACATTCAGTCATTCAGATTTTGAAAATCTGTCTTCAATCTCTATTTAATACAATAGAAGACATTCTTGCCACTTGCCAAGCTGTAGTTGAATTCATCAATTGCTTTTCTGATTACTTGGATGCCTTTCACCTTGATATGCCCTTACTACCATACTGTTCTGCGTTTCTGTATCAAATTTCCAGCGCCCTTACTGCGCCTTTCACATCTTTGCAAATGAATCTTCAATTCATTGTCAAAACAGCTTCAAATATACAATACTGCGTTTCATTCAGCAATTCATTTACATATCTACAAAACGCAATGATGCCCTACCATAATGTTAACACATGTTTGTAAATGCGCTTACCTTCCATTCAGAATGCGCCTCACCTACTTTATCCATCAGAAAATGTTCAACACAGCAATTTATGTTGCAATACCACAGATCGACTTCAAAATTCACTGCAAGTTAATTTCCACCATAATTTCTTCAACATCGCATTTCAATAGATCATTGTTTCATTGCCAATGGACGGATTGTCCGGTCATTTGATAGAACTCTGCGTTTAATGCCAGAACTCTGCGTTTTTTATTAATTTCGATTCCCAATTACCAGATTCAATTCTGGTTCCACACTTCAACAAATCGATTGTGCTATGATTTACAGCAATTGGTTATTGTGTTAACACGTCCCGCATACCCTTTACCTCTGAATTTATACAACGTGCAACCCTTCTTCTAATTGCATTTGAGCCACCATCAAAACAGCGTTCAGTTCAACAATTTAAACAATGCATTCATTCCGGAATTCATGACAGCGTTCAGTTAATAATTCAACCAACACATTCATTTCGGAATTGTGAATATCGTATCTTCTAATGACAGCGTTCAGGAATGACAATACAAACTTATGGATTCAATTTCAATTTGGAATAATCATTACAGCGAATAGGTTACTCTCTGCACCATTCGAAAGTCTGAAATGCATTTACCTTTTAATCGATTTCACAACAGCGCCATATCATCTTCAGTTGTTTTCAAGAAATATTAGAATTTATTTCAGCTGACACCGTTCCAACAAATGATGTGTTCGATCTATAGACCATGATGCTATTCATTGGTTCTTTTAACGCAAACAAATCTTAAATTATGAAGCGCTTTCCAATAATTAAACCTCCTCACAAGTTAGCATCCCAATTAATCGATTAAAACTCCTGAATCGATTTTCATACACATTGTCAAGCCATTAAAATTAAATGAAAACAGCGTTCATCATACCCTACGCTTTCATGGCTTCAATATACATCTTTTCACTGCTACAGATATTCATATATATATAATCTGCCAATGTGTTGTACAAACAGTGAAATCAACTTTTCCAAACTGGCATTAAAATCTTAAACTACACCGAACTTCGGTTTCATTCCAATCACTGAAAATAAACACAAATCCACCAATAAAGCTCTAAACACATTTATCATAAAAAAATACTTACAATTCTTGTTCTTCCTGGCCAGATATGCAAATCAATGGCCCTTTTTACATAAGCCCTAAGGCTTCTAAGTAGAAAACCTTACACTGTATTGACACTCTCTCACAAATCTCAATGTATTTTCTCTAAAACCCCTTCCTATTTATACAATTTTAAAAAATCATTTAATTAAATGCTCAATCCCTTCAATTCCTCAACAAACCCCTAAATCTCTCAACTTCCCTAAAGGATAGATATTTATCCCTAAAATCCTTCAACTAATTAAATTCCCTCATATCCTTTGATTAAATAAAAAGATATTTACAAAAATCCTCACCTTCTCCTATTTTATTCAAATTAATTAATAAAATATTAAAAATTATCACACCCCCTTTTAACATATTTACAAAATAAAAATGCCCTTGATGCTCCTGCATCAGAGTCCCCATGTAAGAAATTTCATGACCACCTAGTCATAAGTCTGGATATTTCCTCCTGGATCCCAAATTTTATTTTGTAATCTTTCTGTGCTTGTCGATTGCTTTACTACTGTTGTTATCTGCTGTTGTCCTCCAGGTTTCCATATTTTGTGTTGTAGTGCTCCACTTGCTCTGCCTTCCAAGTCTGCTACTGTCTTCCTCTTGTTGTCACTCCTTTTCTTTCTTTCGGCTGTCTTTCTCTGGGATGTTTTTATCATTAACCTCCTTATCAACTCAATTTCTCTGTCCAGTATGTCCTCTGTCTGCTGATTGTTTCCATCTCTTGATCGCTGAATTCTCATTCTTGCTTGTTCTTCACTTGTTTTGATTGCTTCCTTTTCACCCTTACTGCTGTTTTTCACCTTTTCTGCTGCTGCTACTATAAATGTTGCGGCCTCCCAAACTTCCTTTCCCTCTGCAACATTCCTTTGCTCACCATCTGCAATTTCTTTTTGATTATTATTTATGACAACCGCTTTGTCATCCTTCTTCAGCAATCTATCCCGGACATTCATCCTCTGTTCTTCCAATTTCCTCCTTTGAAAGTCTAATTCTTTATATAACTCAATGATTTTACTCGGAGTGGACTTTGGAAACTTTACATGATCTTCCATTTCCTCATTTGTTATTGTCTCATTATCACATGGTCTTTCTTCTGCTAAATCTTCCTTAACATCCTTCAGTAGATGTTCTTCCTCTTCTTCCAAACCTGCAATCACACACAAATCATTAGTTTTAAAATCACAAGACCTTACGGTCTTATTTGATGCTTCAGTCATCAAGTCTTCGGGCTGCTTTGAATCATTCTTATGATTCAACTCCTCTAGCTCTTCATCACTTTCAAAAAGTAATGGTCCACTCTCTGGGTAACATATCGAAACTTCAACATCTTCTTCAACATCTTCATTTTGTTGTAGCTCAACTCTTTCGAGCTTCTCTATCCTCTGTCTGGCATCAATAACCTGTTCAAGTTCCCTTAGTTCCTTTATCAACTGCATATTTACCTGATGATTCCACTTCTCTTGTAGCCTCTGCCACTTCAGCTTCTTTCTCATAACATAACCATGCTTCTGGTCTTCCTCATTTCTTTGCAACATCTCCATTAACACCTCAAGCTGAACTGCTATCTCAGCCTTCTCCCTCTCATATTCCTCTTTGCTTAACTGTCTCTGTATGCCAATTGCCTTGGCATCCTTCTTCTTTTGTCCTCTGCTGTGGTTTATTTCAGAACCTCTGTTACGACTGTCACTAGTCATCATCCTTTCCATCTCTATGAGTCCCTCACTCACTTTACTATGAGTTGCACTAAAGCCTCTTCAGCAGCAAGTCCTGTCCTACCGCCACTTACCTCACCAAGCTCTCCTCACTCAGTCTTTTGGCAAGCAATTGGTTCTCTATCTACGGAACCTCCTTTGAGCACTTCTCTTTGCTCTTCTTGGGCTTCAACTCATCTACCTGTTCACAACTGTCCTCCTTATCCAATCTCTATTGGATTTCCTCAAGGTTCTGCCACCTCTATGTTTTCACCTAGAAACTTTCACCAGCTTCCTTTATCTGTTAGCAATTGCCTTTTGGGAGTTGCAATAATACTTTAATGCAAAGACTACAATATTCTATTCTTCAAATCCAAATAAAACCATAACATCTTACCTCCAAGATCTCGTCTGATCTTGTCCTTCCATTCACCTGCACTTCAATTATCTTCAGAATCTCATCATTCCTGCAAATTTGTTTCAGCAAATCTTTATGCTTCCTCTGTCAACTTCTCGATATTCAACCACTGCCAATCAGATTTTAGAATCTGATCCTCTCTTCCAATCTTCTGACTTTATCTTGCAAACTTCAGCGGTCAGCAATAATTCCTTCTTTGCTGAGTTTCTTCATTGCTGCAACCATCAATTCTCATTCCATTTCTTTGTCAGTAAAACTCAAATCAAAATTAACCAAACACAATACCTGCACGATCCAAGTGAATTTCCATTCCCCAACATCGCTGTGGATTCTTTCTGTCTCTGCAATCTATGCTTAATTCTGCTTTACCTGCCTCCAAGAACTTAATTTTTCTTCTCCATTCTCCCAGCTGTACTCTGGTTGCTTGACTTTCAGATTAGAATCTGATCTCCTTTACCTGCATTATGTTCACTTGCAATTGTATATGCTGCATATCAGAGTTAAAATCTGATCTTTATCATTCATCACACATTCAAAGATACATTTCAGTTCAACAAACCTTCTTGCCATTATTCATAAAATAAACATTTTTCAATTCCACAGAGCCAAGCTCTGATACCAAAATTGATGCAAGCCTAGAGCTTGCAATACCCAGGAACTTAATTCCTTTAACATATAAAGCATGCACCTCAAATAATTGCCCAATTCACTTGTACACGCGGCAATTTTCTCCCATTCAGATTTTAGAAGCTTGTAATTTCACATTCCTGGCAAATTCACATCTATGCCATTTATGCGGAATATTTTCTTCACATTTAACTTCAACCATAATTATCAACATGCTCATGTGTTTATACACATCATCCAACTACAGTCTACATTCTCAATCCAATTTAGAGACTTCATTTCAATCCCGATATAAAATCTTGTGTACTAGGCATGACCGAATTCAATAAAGCAATGGATCATGTTTTAATATTAATTTGACATTATTTTAATCGGTAAATGCTTAGACTAATCCTTACTCAATCGCCCTTTTCAAACATTAGGTCTTTGATTTTGAAAATACATCTTCAATCTCTATTTAATACAATAGAAGACATTCTTGCCACTTGCCAAGCTATAGTCGAATTCATCAATTGCTTTTCTGATTACTTGGATGCCTTTCACCTTGATATGCCCTTACTACCATACTGTTATGCGTTTCTGTATCAAATTGCCAGCGCCCTTACTGCGCCTTTCACATCTTTGCAAATGAATCTTCAATTCATTGTCAAAACAGCTTCAAATATACAGTACTGCGTTTCATTCAGCAATTCATTTACATATCTACAAAACGCAATGATGCCCTACCATAATGTTAACACATGTTTGTAAATGCGCTTACCTTCCATTCAGAATGCGCCTCACCTGCTTTATCCATCAGAAAATGTTCAACACAGCAATTTATGCTGCAATACCACAGATCGACTTCAAAATTCACTGCAAGTTAATTTCCACCATAATTTCTTCAACATCGCATTTCAATAGATCATTGTTTCATTGCCAATGGACGGATTGTCCGGTCATTTGATAGAACTCTGCGTTTAATGCCAGAACTCTGCGTTTTTTATTAATTTCAATTCCCAATTACCAGATTCAATTCTGGTTCCACACTTCAACAAATCGATTGTGCTATGATTTACAGCAATTGGTTATTGTGTTAACACGTCCCGCATACCCTTTACCTCTGAATTTATACAACGTGCAACCCTTATTCTAATTGCATTCGAGCCACCATCAAAACAGCGTTCAGTTCAACAATTTAAACAATGCATTCATTCCGGAATTCATGACAGCGTTCAGTTAATAATTCAACCAACACATTCATTTCGGAATTGTGAATATCGTATCTTCTAATGCTTGTTCGGGAATGACAATACGAACTTGTGGATTCAATTTTAATTTGGAATAATCATTACAGCGAATAGGTTACCCTCTGCACCATTCGAAAGTCTGAAATGCATTTACCTTTTAATCGATTTCACAACAGCGCCATATCATCTTCAGTTGTTTTCAAGAAATATTAGAATTTATTTCAGCTGACATCGTTCCAACAAATGATGTGTTCGATCTATAGACCGTGATGCTATTCATTGGTTCTTTTAATGCAAACAAATCTTAAATTCTGAAGCGCTTTCCAATAATTAAATCTCCTCACAAGTTAGCATCACAATTAATCGATTAAAACTCCTGAATCGATTTTCATACACATTGTCAAGCCATTAAAATTAAATGAAAACAACGTTCATCATACCCTACGCTTTCACGGCTTCAATATACATCTATTCACTGCTACAGATATTCATATATATATAATCTTCCAATGTGTTGTACAAACAGTGAAATCGACTTTTCCAAACTGGCATTAAAATCTTAAACTACACCGAACTTCGGTTTCATTCCAATCACTGAAAATAAACACAAATCCACCAATAAAGCTCTAAACACATTTATCATAAAAAAATACTTACAATTCTTGTTCTTCCTGGCCAGATATGCAAATCGATGGCCCTTTTTACATAAGCCCTAAGGCTTCTAAGTAGAAAACCTTACACTGTACTCACACTCTCTCACAAATCTCAATGTATTTTTCTCTAAAACCCCTTCCTATTTATACAATTTTAAAAAATCATTTAATTAAATGCTCAATCCCTTCAATTCTTCAACAAACCCCTAAATCTCTCAACTTCCCTAAAGGATAGATCTTTTCTCAATAAATTTTCTCTATAAATGTGTTGGAGTTGTTTTCTCAATAAAATTGTTTTTACTGCTCTTAAGTGATGAAATTCATCGTTGTTGCATATAGGAGCATTTATCTCTGATAATAATAGGTGTGATTCTGTGTTATAACTTTCTCTACAAATGTGATGGAAAGTGTGTTATGAATGTTTCCAATTTCATGGTTAATGTAATATAAGATAAATAAAAATCCATTTCTTCTACACAAGATCAAGAAATCTATATCGAGTAGCCAACACCACAGAACAAAACATGTTCTCCAACTCCATAAATGCTGCCAAATCTCTCTTGGTATTGCAACTATTTTCTCAGTCACCTTATTTTTACTGCTCTTGAAGTGATGAAAGCCACCTCTCCATACATCTATGCCAAGTAGCCCACACCACAAAATAAGACATGTTTTCCAACTCCATAAATGCTACCAAATCTCTCTTGGTGTTGGAGCTATTTTCTCAGTCGCCTTATTGCTATTGCTCTTTAAGTAATGAAAGCCACCTCTTCATACATTTTTTACTATTTGCACAAAGAACAAAAAAATCCAACTTCATATCAGTGATACTGAAAAGACAAGAACATGGCAGACATGAGGGACATTAGTGGAAAAGAACAATGTAATATTTTAAATATTTTCAAAGATCATGAAGGAAGTGATACATAGGTGACTCAATAGGAATTGATCAAGATTAAATATGGAGGAACTGCACCAAAACAAACCTTTTATTTTGAAGGTACAAAATCACAATTTATTTCTTAATTCATGAGGCATTCATGTTGGCATGATCAAACAAGGTATTTAACTTAACTTCAACATAGGCCTCATGACTTGTAAGGCTCAAGGAAGCAATATTATATTAACATTTCACTACCTGCTTCCTTGGAAGAAAATTGTGATTTTCATTCCTCCACGATGGCTCCTTCTCTGAAACATCTTATTTCTTCTAAGCTACTCTTTCGTATGTTATTTTCTTATAGTGTTTCTTTTAAAACATGTGATACAATTACTAGTTCAAAACAAATTCAAAAAAAATATCACAAAATATATTATAAAAAAAACACAAAACTATAAAATTATAAAAAAGTTATAAAATTATATTAGATAATTATTTTTTATTTTTTATTATTTATCATAATCATAAAATCTTATCAAGTTATATATTAATTTAATAACTCAGATGCTCTTGATCAATAATTCTCTCATATTAATTTTAAATAATTTTTTATATTTCTTTTACATATATTTAAATAAATATTTTTAAAAAACAATTAAATAAACAGCTCTAAAAACAATTATAAGTTTATTATTATAAAAAATACTTTTGGAGTTCAATTCAACTCCTCTGTTCTCATAAATAGTTTTTATGTTGATTTTGAATGTTTTTATTTTAAATATTTTATAATAATATAACTCTTTAAAACTGCTTTCACGTCAAAGTCTTTATATATATACTTTCGCCTCAAACTTCACACTACCATATTTAAAATTATACAACAATTATTTTTAATATACACAGTTATATTTAACTTATATTTTAGTTCATAAAAAGATGGTGTTCCGAAAACTAAATAGCCAAATAAAATATATTCTGTCTATCCTTTCGTTTCCGATGTATGTTGCTTTCCAAGGGATATATATATATATAATTTCAATTAAATAATTTATAAATATAATATTGGTTAAGATTTTAAAAATTGCGCGGCACGCTAAGTGCTCTACAGTGACACTATGCAATTCATTTTGTTACTAACTAATATATATATATATATATATTACAAATTAACGACTTATTTTACCAATTTAGTCATGAAAATGACATGGCATATATGTTATTTTAACAAAATCCCTTCGTGATAAAGTTAAAAAAAGTGAATAAAGTTCTAATTAAATAGTTTATAAGATACCATATTTAGTTTAGAGTTTGCAAATAGGATAAGAAGCCAGGTGGTTTTGATTGTGAAACTTTATTCATAAAACAAAATACTTATTTAGGTTTTGCAGATAGAATAAAAAGTTTTGATTGTGGAGAAAAAAACTTCATAAAATAATGAAAGTCATAAAATTTCATAAGACTTCGTTAGACACAATGTTTATTTAGATTTTATATATAAAATAAAAAATAAAGCAAACTTGATAGTGAAAAAAACTTCGTAAGACACAATGTTTATTTAAATTTGGTATATAAAATAAAAAATAAAGTATTTATAGTGAAAAAAACTCTATAATAAACATGCTAGAATTAGAATGTTAGAATGAGTCACCACTTTGAAAATCTATATTATAATATATATTCTATTTACATTCTATTTTTCTATATTTACAAATATTTTATTTTTTATTTTATTCTTATTCTAATATATATTATTTTGTGTTTAAAGGGTATTATCACTGAAAATTAACACATTAAATCATTTTATAATAAATTAATTTTTTTAATGTAGAGTAAAAATTAATATTAATTAAATTTGTTTATATTAAAGTTATTAATATATTAATATTTTATCTAAAAATGAAATTAAAATATTTTACTTTAAATAAATATTTAAATTTTTTATGTTTAGACATAAGGAAACAAGTTAATGAAATAGGACTCAAAGCCATTTAGAAGGAGTGTTAGTCTACCCTATTAAGGACCATTAAAGTAGTCTCGTCTTCCTTGAACAATGATGTTTGTGTAATCTTCAACACGCTGTGGTCAATGCGTAGACATAGTTGTAACAGGGAGGAAGAGATGTGACAAGGAGGAGAGGGGAGAGGGGTAATGATGAATATTGAGCTAGGGAAGAGATTGAAAGCTAAGAGAAAAGATGAATGATCTAACTAACCATCATAGGATCTAGCATTGGAGACAATCTAGCATCCCAACAATGGAAGTAAACATCCATCCTCTCCTATTAAAAAATTTGTGAGCATAAGCAAGGGAAAAAAGTTCCTTATATCTAGAAGATAATAGATGGAGGAAAGTCCAAGTTTCTGTCATAATATGAAGTAGAAGAGAATTGAATGCCATCTAGGAATGAGCAAGAAAGCAATATGAGGCAACAAGCATGCATGGGAGTGAGGACACCTAATTTAATTGCCATCAAAATCGAAGTTGATGAGAAAGGAACAAGCACTGGAAAGTGAGTGAGGGGTGGCTTGGAATGTCTATCTCATTCATTATGCTGAGTGATAACAACCATTCCCTCCCTTCACCTTGCACTTCCCTTCTCACTTCACACTGAGAAAATACATTTTACTAAATTGTGATGTAAATTATTTTTCACATTCAATATATCAAAAAACAACAATGTTATACTTTATTTTGTTAAATCCACCATAATATTTTTTTTAAAATTTTAATTTTCAATAATATTAATGTCATAAATTTAAAATTAATCAATTTAATTTAACAAATTATAATCATTTGTAATTTTACATGATAGATAATATTATTTTTTTATGAGAAGGATAGCAATGTTATAATTTATTATTTGAAATTAATGATAGTACTATTTTTTTATTTTAAAATTTGGATAACATTAATTTAATAAATTTAAAATTAATCAAATAAATTTAACAAATTACCATCATTTATAATTTTAAATGATGGATAATATTACAATTTTTTATTTTATTAGATTGACCCACAAGGGATTTGAACACCAAATAGCATGGTTTATATATTACTTCATAACAACCCCAATTGAGTTTCTTGTCTTAGACTTAAATAATAAAAGTCAATATAAAATTATTATATTAATTTAATGTTATTAATTGATTAAGAATTATTGTAAATAAATAAGAATTATATTGGTGATGAAGCTATATATATATATATATATATATATATATATATATATACACACACACACACACACTAACTAAATTAAGCTTAGGATGTTATGAGACACTCCTTGGCATATTTTTCTGAAAGTGACTCCATCCTCAATCTCCCCTAACAAAATTTAACCCAATTACATAATAAAAACTAAACCACACACAAACCAATTAACCTACCCAACATATACCTATCTTAAAATATTATATATTATATAAATTTAAAATAAATTAATAAATATTAATACAATTATTATAATTTATTTTAAATTTATAACTAACTTTAAAAACTCAAAACTTATCTCGAGATTACCAATTCAAATATAAATAAATTTAATATAAAATTAAATAATATAGCAATCAAAACTTAAAACTTATCCCAACATTACGAATTCACATATGTATTATATATAAATAAATAAAGTCAATATAACATTTAGTAATATAAAAGTAATATAAAAAATTTTATCTTAAGAAGAAAATTTGTATTTAAATAATTTATAATATTTCATTATATTAGTACATAATTATTGAATAAATGATATTAAATTTTATTATATTTATTATATTATAATATATTATAATAATATAATAAAATGTGTTAGAAATAGATTGTGACCATTATATAAAATATCATGGGAATCATATTTATGTTCTTCTTTCCAATTATAAAGTTTTTTAAAGGTTCTTTTTACAAAGAAATTTCATTATTTATATTAATAAGCAAATTTCACGAGAATTATTTATAATATTGTATACTAATATATATAATTTTAAAAATTTATAATATTTTTTTTTTTGAATATTTGCTATTCTATATTAATATATGTAACAAAAAATGTATATATAAAAAATGACCTTCGTGAAGCTAAATTTCAAAATTACATAATCATAATAAAGAATATTAAAAATATTAAAAATTTATCAACTATATATAATTTTTATATAAAATAAAAAAAAATATTATATATTATGTTAAATATATTTTAAAATTATTAAATAATAATAAAATGTAATATTATATATTATTTTAAATATATTTTAAAATTATTAAATAATAATAAAATGTAATTCTCATATCTAGTAGATACTAGTTTAAATTATGCAGAAATTTTTCGGTAATTAAATTCAACGATTGGATCTGATCTCTCACTTAGTCTTGATGATGAACCACACTAGTTGGTTCGAAAGGCATAGACTTTGTTCATTATAATGTGATTATTACCGAAATAATTCTGCATAATTTATAGATGAATCACAAAAGCCAAAAATCTATAGATACTAGCTTGTTAATAAGTGGTTAAGACTAATAACATGTTATGAAGATTTCCTAACTTTTTCGGACCATGTGCTAAAATGAAACCTTTGCTGTTAAATAATGCAAATAGTTTTTTTACTTAATTTTTAAAGACAATTCTCATCCTAATTTTGGCTTTCGTACCACTTACGTCTAAAACAAATCTCTATCTATCTTGTCTCATACCTATCAACCACTTTAAATCATATAATAATAAAACGACTTTTTTTTTTTAATGAGTTTGTTTTATGATTATAATTATTTACAACGCCTATTGATAAAAGGATTTGATTTGTTTTATATATTTTATTCGAAAGAAACACTGAGAAAAACATAAAAATATTTTAGGTTTTCTTTTTTATTTTATATATATATATATATATATATATATATATATATATATATAATATAATATAATATTTTTTTTCAAATAAGAAAACAAAATTTATTTTTTAATATTTTTTCATCATTTTTTTTTATTTCATTTTAAATTTGAATTAATTTAATGCTTTTTATTATTTTTTCCTTTCATAATATTATAATTGGAAAAAGCATATGTTCACAAACTTTTATATATTCAATTAATCTAAAACTCAATCTCCTTAATCCTGTTTCACTAGCCAAATTGAAATTAAAAAATTTATTATTATTTCACAAATATTATTTATAATAATAATATATAACTAAAAACTACCATAAGATATTTTTTTTTAATTTTATATATATATATATATATATATATATATATATATATATATTAAAAAAATACTATAAACTATTAAAAAATGTTTTCCATTATTTTCTTTTACTTTTTTCTCATATATCTTTCATTTTACAAACTCCATGTGCATTTATTGTATTTATTTTCAAATTAAATTAAATTTAATGTTTTATTATTATTTTACAAAGATATTTTGTAATAATATGATGTTGTTGAAACTCCGATAAGATATTTTTTAAATAAGTATATTTTAGATTAAATATAGAATTTAGTAAACCTAATTAAATTTTGATTAGCATTAAAATAATTATATCCTAACATTATATATTTTAAATTAAATGTAAAAAAAATGTTTAATAGATTTTAAAATAGTTATATTATAGGGTAGGCACGACTGTGAGGGGTCATATTTAATTTTGAAGGAGAAAAAGTGACAAAATTCGTTTAGGGATTAGGATCGACAACAAAAAAACAAGCAGAGGCTTTGGGATTATGGCAGAGACAGAGAATAGGCTTGAAAAATGGAATTTGATGGCTTGCAGTATTTGGAGACTCCACGATAACAATTCAAATTTTCTATCATTAAAAGAGATATTTAGGGGAAGATTAACTCCCACTTGAGGCAAGAATATGAGTGTAGATGAAAAAAATTAAATGTATCATCATTTTCCATACAAAAAGGGAAAACAATGCATTTGCTGATGAACAAGCTAATAAAGGATCAAACTTTGATGAGGGCATTCTCTCCCTGGGTGAAGCCACTTCTTCAATAAATCATGTCCCATTATCATTATGTTTTCATTAATTGGAGATCCAAAGGAAATTAAGAGACCAAGTAAGTGGATTGCCTGGAGAATTAGAATATTAATTAACGTAATAATCCTTGGATCCATGATAAGACAATTATTTCTCCCATTCAGCAAGATGTTGAGCAAAAAAATGCACTGAGAAGAGGCCTACAGATGGGGATGCAATAGTTTAAACATCATGCAAAAGTACATGTGGAGATTAGGATTGGCCCTTATAAAATCGATTCCATGGGAATTGCAAGTTGGGGTCCTTCCTACATCAACTCATCTCAGTACCTCTGAAGTTGGAAGTTGGGTGAAGGATATATTGCAGAGATACAATGGTTTATCGATGTAGTCACTCGCTAGGGGAATTAAAATTTAAACGATGGTCATTGGAGATACATGAGAAGGAACTAGGAAATATAAAAGAGGTGTAAACACCATAAATTATGTAATGATATATGTGAAAGTCTCATTGTTTGGTAAAATGGTCTCTCCAAGCACAAAAATTAACATAAATGGAAATAAGGATCATTTTTCAAACACATTAAAGGAAATCTCAAGTTCGATTTTGAATATCAGAGAATAATTTACTTTGGAATCTCACTCACATTTCACATTGCTTAATCAACAGTTAGAATAATTGCACAAGAAAATGGAATGTCTTTAGCTCATGGTGATAACGTTGGCAAGGAAGGTGGACACATTGAAGCTCAAGGTGGATGAAATTGAGGTCAAAGCAAAGCTAGCAACTGTTGGCATTTTAAAAGAAGTATATGGTCATTGAAACCCTCTCCCTCCAAACACTACCAAAGGACAAGAGACTAGCATCCTCCATGACTAGATTATGGAATATTTTGCTATACAAAAGAAAGAAGTGATGGAGAGAGAGCAAGCAACTAGATAAAAATGGCTAAGGAAGCAAGTGACCAGGCAATATAGCTTGGTTGAATGCTATGATTTTTACTGAATTCTTATATGATACATAATATAAGAATCCTGACATGGAAAAAACTAGGTAGAAATAGAATGTTTAGTGAGCATTTTTGGTTTGTGGAAGAAAAAGAATTATCTTTAGATGTAAAGGTTCTGGCTTGTTATCCAGCTAAATCAATATATTGTTTCCATTTTAAAAGTAGTATATGGTGTTTGCAACCTCTCCCTCCAAACACTAGTGAAGGACAATAGACTAGCATCCTCCACAACTAGGGTATGGGATATTTCTCTATGCAAAAGAAATAAGCAATGGAGAACAAGCAAGCAATTAGAGAATAATGGATAAGGAAGCAAGTGACCAGGCAATATAGTTTAGTTAAATTCTATCTTTTATTTTTAATTCTTAGCAAATAAATAAATAAGAATCCTTGCATTGAAAAGACCAGGTAGAAATAGAATGTTTAGTGAGTATTTTTGGCTTATGGAAGAAAAATAATTATCTTTAGATCTAATGGTTTTGACATGTTCTCTAGCTGAATCAATATAATATAACTAGAGAACACTAGGGTGGTGGCTACATCCATGGTAAAATCCAAGCAGATCAACCCGAAGGGATCTACCCATCGGCACAACAAGTACGGCCTAGCTCCAGGAGCGTTGAGGACATTTGACGCAGTGACCTCCCAACTAACGAAATACTTAACAATGAGAACTTGACCAACTAAACTATCCCTTGGAGTATATATATATATATATATATATATATATATATATATATATATATATATATATATATATATATATATATATATATATATATCATTTTACAAATTTTTTTTGTTTGTTTGTTTGTTGGGTGTAATTGAAAACTCCCATAAAATATGTTATCTTTTCAAGTAATTATATATTTTAAATTAAATATAAAAATTAGTACAATTAATTAAATATTTAATTATCTTTAAAATAATTATATTATTGAAAAATATTCTAAATTAGATAACAAAGATCAAATAAATTATAAAATTGAAAAAAATTATATTATTAAAAATAAATAAAAATAAAAAACATTATATTAATTTAAAATAAAATAATTATCAATATTTAAATAAATAATATTAAAAATGTTGAATTATTAAATATTTAATAATAAATTTATAATTAATTATAAAAATAATTTTTTAATTTATTACTCAATACAATTATTTGAATAATATTTAAAACTAATATAAAATAATTATTAAAATCCATATCAAAAAATGGTAGAAAAAAATAAAGAGTCATCAATTCAACTAATGTTATCTGTATTAACATATATACACTATAATATAAATGTTTATCTTTTATATATATTTATGTGTTTATATATATATATATATAGTCATCATAAATTCAAAAAAAAAATTATCATTTATCAAAATGAAAATAATAATAAAGGAAAATATCAAAATAAAAAGGAAATAAAACTAAAAAAAAAATAGTAACTAATAAAAAAGGAAGTTACTATATCATCCATAATAAAATTTCAACCAATCACTTTAAAAAAAAAAATCATATATATTAAGATATATTTCTCCATAATTACTTCTTCTTAATAACTTGGGTTGGAGATTTATGTAAGGGAAAAAACATTAATTAGAAATATTAATGAATGCTAATTTTCAATAACATTTATAAAAGTTTACTCTAAATTTGAAAGTTAATAAATTTAAAATTATAATATAATTATTATAACATATTTTCAAAATAAAAATATAAGTTATTGTTGGAAAATAATAAAAGATAAAAGATAAAAGATAAAAGATAAACAACTTTTAAATTGTGATATAATAAATTTAAAATACTAAATTCATTTTATTTCATTTCATTCCTTTTAGAAATAGCTTAATTTATTAATATTATTTCAAAGGTATTTAGGAGTTAGTAATGATGGAAGAGATGGGGTGTTTTCATTTCCGTTACCTCCAAAGGAAATTGTTAGAACCCAGGTGAGATTGAGATTATTTTGGTTAAATTTAATGGTCTTCCAATTTCCCTTTAGTGGTGGTGGGTTTTCTAGTAAATGATGTAGGCATTTGTTATAGTTGAAAAATCCACTCCTTATGGTCAAGAAGATACACACATATTTTGCTAAGTGAGAGGATCAAATTGTGATTGGTGAAACATCAAAGAAATTGGTACTTTGAAAAATAAATGCTCCTACCTAGTTGTGGGAAGTGAACCAAAAGTCGTAGAAACACTCATGCCTTGTTGTGGGGACCAAAATGGTAGGCTATCAATTGCCTCTCTGCACTAGAGTGCCAAAATAATTTGAAGTTTCGACTGGATAAGCTTAGATTTAGTCCAATTTAATAAATTTGGTTAAAAATATCATTGTTGATTAAAACAATGATTGATTTTGTCTAACTTAATCATCGAGTATGATACGATCAAGAAAGTTTCTATGTTCAATGAAGACCAATCATGAGGAACTATATATAATCAAAGCTCTTCACTAGTCATAGGGGTCAAATGAACTAATGTCAAAATGTTTCCAAAGTTGTGAGTGTGATAAAATTATGCATGCACGTTCACACTAGTGAGAATAGAGGTTAGAAATCATATCAAGGGAAAAGGCTTGGAGAACTCGGCGATGTACTCCAATTCAATTCAAGAGCTATAATAATAAAATATTCTCGCCATATTCATCTCACATATTATTTGGTATTTTATGTGATAGATGTATTATGATTTGCACTAATGTTGTTTTAGAAGAAGATTGGTTTGGTTTCCTTCTCTTCCTTGTAAGTTCCTTAGGAGATCTAGGAGCAAATATCTTGGGGAGATCTTCCTAAAGTTGGCATCATCAAATAGAGTTGGGATTCTAGCGTTGTGAGGTATGTTCTCTACTTTATTCTTATAATCTGAAGTGCTTGAGATTTTCTGATTTTCTTAGTTCCACTTCTTCATTCACACACATTTTCTATGCAAGCGTTGGGCGAGGCTCACTGAGTTTAAAGTAACTTGTTACTGCAGGCCAAATTTTCCCTTAAACAAAAATTGCGACCATGTGGGGATCTCCCAGTAAGTCAATTTTTTAATCCTATTTTCCTTCATTTTTCTTGGGAATTTTGTGGTTCCTTGGTGTTTTACATTGGTAAATTTTCTTTTACAAATCTTGGTTTTGAAACCTAGATCCAAAAACATCTTGGATATAAGTTTTTTCCGTGTGTTTCACCCCTACATTTCAGACCATGATGTTGATCGTCTAATTTTTTAGTTTGGATAACTTCCACAAAGTGTTTATATGGCTTATGGTTTGGTCAAGTATTATCTGACATAGCTTTGAAGCCCCTTTGCCTTAGAAAATAAGGAGTTTTTCTTAGATTTGTTAGGGGATTTTTTCATATTTCTGGGCCTTGAAGGGGTTTGTTTCAAATCTAATTTTTCGGCTTTGACCATTGTTTTTTCATTGAGTTTGCATGAAATCCTGTGAACTTAGCTATCTGATTAGGGTTTGAACCTTCTTCTCGGGTTTTGATTCTTCCGAGGGACATTGGTGTTTAGATACCTATCTGGCATCATTTTACTGGCATCCCTACATTGATTATCTACATGTAGCTTGATTTCTTGATTGAAATCTATTTTCACATCTTAGTGTGTTCTTGTTGGTAAACTTAGGGCTGTTGGTTTTGGGTAGAATTTTCTTTATTTCCTTTTGTTTCATTTTTTGTATTTTTGTAGCTAGTTTTTTCTTTGTTTAATAGGATCATAGTTTCAAATGAGAGAGAAGTGAGGGATATGTGGATATTTTCATATTAAGAAAATATCTCTTTATTACTTTAGGTAGAATTCATTAAAACTAGAAATTTTCATTTGCATATATTTTCATGGTTTCTTTGAATCAATTGAATCATAAAAATATTTACTTTTCACCCATCACCCTTGAATTAATGATAAAACCTTAAAATTAGCGCACTTAAGAAAATTAATTCAACAATTTTCAATTTTCTTGGCAGCAAACCAACATTAGATAGGTTGGGGTTTTGGGATAAGGGAGAAATGTCAACTTCCCAAGACCAAAATAAAAACATTGAATATTGAGATATGATTTGTAAATATAAATTCATTATCACAGCCTAGGAAGCCCTTTTAACGTAAGGGTTAAGCACTAGGCTACATTGGGACCTTTAGAGTTACCTCCCAACTCCGTTTGGAACAGTGGTGGTTATATTTGTTAACTACATGGTACTCGTTGGGGTCTCTTTCGGGAAATTTTTGGATTGATACCCTACCCTTATGTGTATTTATAGATGATGACTATCCCCCCAAGATGTGTTATTATTGGTGGTGACCTTAGTGGCCTTTTATTAGGATCTTATCATGGTGATGGTGAGGGGGTCTATCCTTGTTGTACCAGGGGCACATTTCAAGAAAACTCACTTGGTTCTCTTAGAGGGGTGCTTCATGACTGATAAGATAAATTTGTTTTGGTTTTAATCATTAGGTAGGTACCTATTATAAATTTCCCAACCATTTTCTCACCATTGACGCATGCATTGATTAAGAAAACTCTAGCAGAGGGAGGATCCCTTTCCGACTCTAGTTTTCTTCGCTTACTACTTTAGGATATTTTTAGTGTGTACTATTTTTTATTTGTATCAAGTGGCCTTGGGAATTTTATTTGTTCATGCTTGTGTCACATTTTTCCAGCACTATGGAGGATTTTCATTTGTGTCAGTCTCGTATACTTGTTATCATTGCCCCTTACAAGGCGGTTCCACATCCCCATAGATGTAGATTTAATTCCAACATAGTTATATATTTGTTTTAGTTTACTTTTCATGATACTCAGAGGCTGGACCATCTGTTCATAGAGTGGTTTACCATGATCTTCCACCTCATCATCCTTACTTTGAGCCCATCTCCTTTGGTGGGGATACTAACTTATCTATATCCTTACATAGTCCCTTACCCGAGTCATTCGTGGTTAACGTTCATACTTTTGTTTCAAAACCTATTTTTTTTATACCTATTATGACTTATGGTCTTCCACAAGTCATATCCACATCCATTCCTTTGACCATAGATCCCTTCCACACCACATCCTTTAATGACTCTTTCAGTCTTAATTCTAGTAGAACCTTAGTGGAATTCCACCATTTGGCACATCTAGTATGAGTGCCTCCAAATAAACAACCTTTGCATCTCCATTCACGATGAGTAGAGGTTCTAGTTCCATCATGTCTAATGTCCATATGTCCAAGGTTGGACGGTCAAACTTCTCTTTGACATCTAGTTTCATGAACCCCACAACGAGTTCTAGTATCTCTGTAGGAGGTAAGACAATACCCAATAATGGATTTCCATATGGTTGGAATCCTTTCCAAGTACCCATGTAATCTTCTAACAGTGCTATAGGCATTATCATTTCTAGTGGGTTCACTAATCCTTTTTGGAATCAACTGCATAGAGAATCCATGTTCTAGAGTCACACATTTAATCCTTGGAATTCCTTTAGGGGGGAAAACACTCATTACTTGTATAATCCATGGGGTCATACTCCTGTCAATAACCCCTTTGGATCCCCCTATGATCTAGGAGATCAAAAACCTCCTGGAAATATTTTTTCCACTAAGACCACTAACCCTAGGCGAATTAACGAATCACAAGTTTACATGGGTGTTGGAGCTAACAACTCTAGACAACCCTCTCCCATCAATATCCCTAATCTTGGAAAAAATGTTATGGGGGGAGCACCTCCTCCATTTGTATCAAAAGGGGCCTTTGACCCCACCCCCACATGCTTCGTTCAGATATCCTTTGTTGGGAACTCTAACTTTTCATGATATTTCTAAGCTGATGAATGACCCCATACAAAATAATCCTCCATGGCCACCTATTCTGCATAAGCTTCCAAAAAATATTCCAAATTTGATGGAAAACGTTGGGAAAACCCTATAACTCTTATCACCACTTATCATTTATATTTTTCAACTCTTTAATGGATGATATTATCAGGATGTTTCTTTATAAGTGGAATTTTAACATTGGTTGTGCCAAATGGTATATTGATCTCGAAATTGTCGCTTAAGATACTTTCTTATCTTCAACATTGACATTTTTGAGTTACTATCAATTTCTTGTTATATATGAGGCTAGTAAAAATATTCTCACAAATTTTTATCAGGATAACTCCACCTACATTTATGATCATATTCATGAGTGGAGGAGATGAAAAACTTTTCTCCAAACCAATCTTCCTGATGAAGTTTTTCGCGAGTGGTTTTAAATCTCTATTGCCTCAAATTTTTGAAGATGTGGAAAAGGGTGGATCCCAAACCAAAGAGAAATATATCTTTCATGAAAACCAACTCGACTTGATGTATTCTCAAGCAAGCACCTTGTATCACTGTTTTCCAAATGATTTTCGGGCATCGAATGATCCTTTAACTTGAAAACCTTAAAACCATGCAGATGGAGTTGTGGGCTCCGTATCTTCAAGAAACGTAGGAAAAATAACCTCTCATATGGTCCCACTGAACATCTCTTTTAGTGCCCCATATGGTCATCTTGCTACTCAAACTCCTCATGTCCCTATTCTCTCGACTGAGGTAAATTTTGTTTAGTCCACCTCAAATAAAAATATTCAGCAACCAAGAGGTAAAAATAAAAATAATAAGTTCAAGACTTCATCTGAGGAATAAGGGGCATCAAAAACCAAAGATAACATTGGGATTGGTACCAAAGAGAAGAAGAAGAATTATAAGAAGAATCACTTTCCCTGCAACAGTTGTGGTGTTGATCATCTTACTCTTGAGTGTCCCCTATATGGATGAGATTAATCGATATTTATCATAGCGACCTACTCATGAACCAGTTTCCTTGATGAATCCTTTTACAACTGAGAAACAACACATGGTCTTTTCATCTTTACCCATAGAGCTCAGAAGAAAAATTATCTCTATTAAGGTCAAGGTCATCGATGCACCATTACATTATAACCTCCTCCTTGGTAAAATTTGGTTCTACACTATGACCATTTTCATGTCATTAGTCTCATGCATTGTGATGTCCCCACATGAGGATAAAATAGTCACTATCGACCAACTATACTTTTGCAAGCCTCATCATCGATTTCACGATAGTAAGTCAGTATCATTTGTAGGTGATTCTATAAATATTTTTGAGATTATTTGGGTGAGTGTAAAATGAATATTCCTTGATGGTCACATTCCCTCTCCTGCCACCTGAGTTTTTAGATTCAACCATTTCCATAGATATGGTCACCTTCGTATCATATGATTTTGATGGGTCTACTGATCCTTAGATATATTTATCTCTTGGAAATGTTGGCACCTTCAGAGAAATGAGGCATTGTGGAGTGGCTTACTACTCTGAATATGGTATAAGTTAGAGTGTTCATGGGATTGGTTTTTATTTTTCAAGGTTCACTCAAAATTTCCCCAATATTGGACATCCAATCACAACGTTACAGAGAAAAGGAAATGAATTACAATGGATAAAAAAATATGTAACCAATTTTGAGAAATTAAATTTTTTTCTCATAGACACATACTAATATTGAGAATATGATACCAAAAAAAGGATTTTGTGGTGTGCACAGATTCCTACAGGGGAGGGCTTAGTCGAGTTATAAGGCAAGAAGGATAGGTGGGTTGTTATGAATCGAGAAAGATGAATGAGCATGAGAGAAATTATTTCAATCATGACTTGGAGTTGAAAATGATAGTGCATGCATTGAAAATATGGATCATTGGAAGGAAATTTATTTTGATGTTATACGATGGAAGGTCGTGGTACTTATTTGAACCCAATATGAAGGCAAGATAAGAAAGGTGGCTAGACTTGACTAGTGAATTTGATTTTGAAATAAAATATATCAACGAAAAAAGAAGAAGTAGAAAATGAATTTAGAAATAGGTTGTAATTGGATCATGTGGAAGCCATTATCGCCTACGAAGCTAACATTAAGGAAATGATCAAAGAATAAATGCATTAGGATAATAATTACAACAAGTGAAAGAATTCTTGGAGAAAAAGAGAGAATAAGAATTAGTAAGAATTCCTTGATCACAAAGGATGGGATATCAAAAATCAAAGGTAGATGTTATATGCCTTGTATAAGTGATTTTAAGAAGCTCATATTTGAAGAGTTTCATAAACTACATTATTCGATTCATCCTAATTTCATAAAATGATAACAACTATGAAAAATATGTACTATTGGCCAAGAATGAAAAAGGATGTTGTCGAGTATATTTGCAGGTGCTTGGAGTGCTATAAAGTGAAAGTGGGGTGTAAAAATCTAGCGGGAGTGTTACAACCAATCCCCATTCCTAAGTGGAAGTGAATTAATCTCTATGGACTTCATCACAGGATTATTGACGAGACATATAAAACATGATTCCATAATATTAGTAGTGGAGAAGCTGAGTAAGGTAGCTCATTTTATACTTTTCAAATCTACATGAAAGGAAATTAGTATTGCTCATATTCTCTTGAAGGAAGTACTTTTACTTCATGGGGTACCCAAGACAATTATCTTAGATACAAATCCCATTTAACCTAAAATTTATAGAAATCATTGTTTGTTAATTTCGGGAAAAAATTAGAATTCAATATAGTGTACCATCCTTAAATGGATAGAAAATATGAGAGAATAAATAGGGTGTTGGAAGACATGATAAGAATGTATTTCATGCATCAACCTAAGAGGTGGGAAGTGCTTCTACCTTTGGTAGAATTTTCTTACAATAATGTGTACCAAGAATCATTGAATATGAGGTTGTTTGAGGCTCCATATGGATGAAAATGTAATGCACCTATCAGTTGGAATGATCCAGTGAACAGGGTGTATCTTAGACCTAATAAAACGATGGAAATGGATGTTAAATTATAGAAAAAAGGCTTCATTTGAATTTTTCCTTGGTCAAATGGAGAAATTTTAATTTCCACTTCAGTAGGATGAGTTATTAGATAGTTAGCAGGTTTGATATAGCCAAGTCACTTAGTTAAGTCAGTCAATTCGAGTTTGTGGGCAAGAAGTGCAATTTTTCATGAGTTGATTGCTAAGATATAACAATTTAGTGGAGATATATATAGTGAAACTAAATTATATGATATCTAGTTTAGAATAGATTTAGTATGATTTTAGTTTAGTATTTGTAACTATTTTTAACTCTTTGATCTCTTAGTTAAGTAGTCAATTTACTAAAAATACCCTAGTCATGCATGCAATTCAAATTGCCTAGTTGAGTGGAGGAAAAAGGCATAATAGTAATCATTATTGTATATTAGTGAGTGTACATAGTTTTCATGTAGAAGGTGAGCCATTTATCATGGGTTTATGCAAGGAAATAATACCTTCCCTATTCTTTAGGAGTAGGAATTATGCAAGGAAATAGGAGGAAGGAGGAGGCATGTTTTGGCCAAGTATTGGCTAGTGCATATACAAGAGGAGGAGATCGATATTGTAGTGAAGGTTGAGCTTCAAGCATTGAATCTATCATTGTAATATATCATTGTTCTCATATGATATAATACAAATAGAGGAGGGGCTTTTCCCAGTTGGGTCCCAAAATATGTTCATTGTGATTGAATGATTGCATGTGTTTCTACTTATGTTTTTTCTTCCGTATATTCAGTGGAATAAATTTGTGTCTATTCCTTTTAGTATGAATTCATTAGTATCTAAACAATTTGAGTTATTTCTACAATGGAATAATAATTAATTTATATTAAACATGAGTTGAAAAATTCTCGAGACAAGAAAAGAAGATATGAATATCAACAAAGAATGCATAGGGAATTTAATGTGGGTGAACCTGTTTACCTCTGCATCATACCAAGGACAATTTCACTAAGAATTAATTCTTGTGCTAAGATAGCACCAAAATTTTCTGGGCCATTTTATATCTTAGAAATAATGGGGACAATGTTACAAACTATCCTTACCACCCACAGTGAAAGCACATGGAATTTTCCATATTTATTTTCTTAAAAATTATGTGCCTAATGCTAATCATGTTATTGATTGATCTATGATAAAGGTGGAATATAAGGGAGAATTCTAGCTAGAGCCATTGTACATTCTAGATTGGAGGTAGATCATGCTCCAAAATCGAGTAATCGAGCAGGTCAAGGTGTAGTGGAAGAACTTTGAACCAGATGAAGCCACATGGGAAATGGTTTGTTAGATGAAGGTATCTTACCCATTTTTGTTTACTTTGTAAGAAAACTTAAAAAGAGCTATGTATATAAAGCTCACTGTTAATATTTTGTGTTCCGAAATATAACACGGTTGAATGTGTGTTTAGGTATATAACATCGAGGATAACATTCCTCTAACCAGGTGTGGTCCATGAAAGCCTTTTTTGTTGTCCCTTTTATAAATATTCTTATGAATTGTAATTCATGTAAATTATGTGGAAACATTGACTAGATGAGAGAAGTGGACGTGGATTCAAAGGTCCAGGGAGGAGGAGTTGCTAATAAACTCAAGCCATTATATTTATTTCTCTACCTATATCCCTGATGTATTTATGGCATTATTGGTGCAAGGATTGAATTTATGTATGGGATTCTCAAGCGAAAGTAAAGCACATGCAATCCCATTTCTCATGGAAGGTGTGGGAATGGTCAACACATAAGGAAGAGACATGAAAAAAAGTCTCGAGAATAGAGAGGAGAGACAATATGAAAGTGTACGTAGAAGACTATCCAAGTGTGTGAGTATGCTTAGTGGAGTAACAAGAATGTGAAGAAGCTCGTAGAAGGAAAGAACAATTAATTTTGAAGAGCAAGAGAATGTAGAGCGCAAAATTGGAAATGGATGTGAGCTTTCCAGGGAGATATAACCTTTTGTAGCATATTTTCTATTTTTCGGATAATATTCTTTTTGTGTTTTCTAAGGCTAATGTGTGTGCCTGAGAATTGGTCGGCTAGTGAGATTCAGTGGAGTTGAATCATTCACTTCTAGCCTTGGGGTTGATAAAAATATGAGGTGCTAGATGAAAGGAACTAATAAACCACTAATTTCTCTCCTTGGAGTCGATAAACCACTTATGTGCTAGTTTTGTATGTTGATAATCCACTTGATAGGATAAGGCACCGAGGTGCTACCTAAAATGAACTGATAAACAACAATTTGTCCTTGGGGATAATAGACCACATATGTGCTAGTTCAATAAGATGATAAACCACTTCTATAGTGTGCTCTTGAATCCTACAGTGTTTTATTAGAGAAGCAAATTATAAACCACCTATGTAGTGTATTCATCCTTTTTTAAATGAACTCCATCTCACTAAGACTTTGGTGAACCCTTGTAATTTATTTCTACTGGGGTATACGTCACTATGGTTCTTTTTGCGGGAGGAAGTTAATAAACCACCCAGATGATGGACTCCTCTTCTTAATTATTTGGTTGAATAGTATTTGTGTGAATACCCTTAAGAATTTAACTCCTCATACTTCAAATACTCAGGGGTGGTCAAGTACAAAAAATATTGCAGTGCAGTTAGCCTATGGTTGGGTGGAGATTTGAAGAGCCCCCCTAAGTTGTGAGTCAGTCATAGCTATATAGATATGTGTGCTTAATTATACTTATGTTGCACTGTGAATAATGGACGATAATGTTGGTTGTTTTAACACTACATGTATATCAACACCGATTGCAAGGAAATGTATTGTTCTTGGTTGTCTGTAATGAGATGGTTATGTGAATGAATATCGTGTTTGTGAAAGGTTGGAATCCTATGTATGGATGTGTTAGTATTGTTATAATTATGGAGATATTTATATGATCATGTATTAATGTTTAATCACGTATAAATGTTAGGATAGAAGGGCTTTGTTATAAGCCCCGACCATTGGTCATTTTGCATAGAAATATACCAGGGACATGGAAAAATGACGAAGGGGAGAAAATAAAAAGCGTTTGGCTTGGGAGCTTTGGCATAAGTGCTTTCCCATGGTAATTTCATGTATAAATGAGACCTATGTGGCAGATCCATTAAGAAGGAAACTTGGCCCGTGAAGGGATCAAATATGATTAGTGCCTACAGGCCTACACAATGGTCACAGAGACCAATTCTTGTGTCAAAAAATAGGAAGGTGTCAACGCAAAAGGAGCTAGAGGAAAAATTTGGTAGAACTGGTAGATTCTGTAGAAATTTATTTATTAAATTAAAATGGACATGAGCTAATTTTGGTAGAACAATTGATAGCAACATATTAAAAATATCTTAGGCCTAAATTAAATTAGATTGGGCCTATGGATGAATGAGTTTCAAGCTAAATCATATGAGATATTTTAGTGGCATTATTTGGTATCATAATGCTAATTGCATGAAACAAGTTAGCAACCTAATTTGGCACTAAAAAGCAATGAGAGAATAACTTGGAGTTTCGATAGCCGCATGGACAAGCTAAGAGACAAATTTGGTAGTGTGATAAATCTAGAGATTCTCCATAAATAGATTGTCCCAATTAAATTTTGTTAAAAGTACTTGAATGACCAAATTAAGTAAAAAAACTCAGAGTGAGTGTCTTGAACAACAAAATTATAGTCTAAGACTTGTCAAGCACATTATGTGAACAAGAAAAAAGGAAAAAAATAATAAATTCATGCATCAAATTTGAAGGAATATTAACCAAAGTTCAATCCAAAATATCATTCTAGAATTATTTAAAAGAAGATTTCGAGCAGTAATTTTATGAGTTGCAAGAGATTAGTGTGTGTATGAGATGTTGATGAGAGGTTGGAAGTTGTTGGTGCAGCGTGATGCATAACGGTGGTATGCATCAAAGGTGAATAAAAGACCAATATTGGTATCTGAAAGGTGTTATAGAGATATAAATATGTGCATTGGTGATTAATTTCATTGATGCATAAAATTTGGTGATTTGTTCATTAATGTGAAATTGTTGCAGGTGATGGTGATTTTATGAGTAATCAGAGATTGATGAAGATGTTTGTATGGTGGATTTGGTGCGAAGTTGAAGTGAAAAAAATTTATTTGTTTGTGACATAAGTGGCCTATTGGTTTTATTTTGAAAAAGGATGAAATATGGATCAACGTTGACAAGTGGTAGCTTGGATATCAAGTGTAGTATCTCCTTCGAGTGGGTGTTGGTAGATTTTCAAGGAAAAGAGTCTCTTCCAATGAGTGTTGCAAAATGATCAGGGGAAGCAATAACTTTCAGTATTGGATAATAAAAGAGTAGTGGAAAGAGTCCATTTCAACTAAGAGTGGTAAAAAAGCAAAGGAAGTAGCCCCTTTTAGTGAACACTGATAAATGAGAAGGGATAGAATTTCCTTTCAGTAGCAGCTCATAAAACTACAAGTAGTAGATTATGGGGCATTGATGTAATCAAGTTGAAGCTTGCAATAAAAAGAATATTGGTGTATTATTTATATGTTTCTCATGTTCTTGATGATGATTATGTTTTGAATGAGTTGTGTTTATTATCGATGAACAATTTCTAAAGTGATTGAAAAGTATAATTTGGCCACACTACTGATTCTCCCTCCCTCTTAGTAGCGTCTCGGTTTCCATTGGTTCTAATCATTAATATCAGATTTAGTGTTCTTCAAAATCAGTTTAACAGTTGGAAGGAATATCAAGGATTATGGAGAACCAGGATTGGACTACCTTATATTAAGTTCCATATTTGAATGGCTCAAATTATACAACTAGGAAGGAAAGGATGAGAATCTACTTGCAAGCTCTTGATCTTGATATATGGCTATCCCTGGAGAATGGAGAGATATATGATAAGTTGATAAACAAGCTATGAAGGAAATCATGAGAAGGTTGGCTAAGTCAGATATTGAAAAAGTGATATTTTTTAAGACCGCCAAGGAGATATGAGATAAATTACAATCCATATATGAAGTAGACATGCAAGTTGCATATGATCTCAAGAGTATTTCCCTGGAGGATGAAGCAGTAAAATATTCAAATAACATTCAATACCATGAATCAGATGATGACTCTCTTGTACCAAAAGGAAAAATGGTTGATCAACACCTAGAGATGATGCAATCTGTAAGTAAGTTGTTTTTTCATTGTTATTGTATAAAAATAGGCCATTTATTTTCAAACTGCTCAGTTGCAAATACGGGTGAAAGTGAGAGTTTCTCGTCTTCTTATAGTGAAGAAGAATCTAACTTGATAACAATAGAATATATGTACATTGTTCAAGAAGATAATGGGTCCACCTCTGGTGAAGAGTAAGAAAGGAAATCACACGTGTCAACAAAACAATCTCTAGAGTCATCAAGGAAACAAAATTTTGAGAGTGAAATAGACACTTGTTGTGAATCTAGTTACTCCTCTATTGATTTGGACAATCTTGAAGAAAATATATATTTGAAGAGGCATCTCATATAAAATATTGAGGAGGTTAAGAAATTCAGAGCCATAAATATGAAGTTGCAATAAGAGAATAAACAGTAAATGAGAAATTGAAGATTCTTCATAAGCATGCAACAAATTTTGAATTTTATAAGGAGATTCAAACTAGCCATTTTTCCTCTCAGGCCAAGAAAACATTTGAAGATGAAAGTGACCCAATAAAATCATCAAAGGGATCCACAAATTTGGTTAAAGGAATATCCAATAACACTACAGTGGAAGAGAAAAGAATGCAACAACAAGGAGATAAAGGAACTTCCAAGAATCAAAATAAAGGTGTGCATCCCCTCATATGATTTTATTGTAACAACCTAGGGTACTTTTTCTACAAGTGTTCAGAGAGGAAAAAAAAGGTGAAACAACATAGGTGGAATGTGCCATTTTAGCCGCAACAAAAAGTTCCTTGGAAGGGAAATTCAAATAGACATGTAGGGGGGGCCTATTCCCCTCAAAGGAAATATTTCCAGTGGCCCAAAAAATCTAGAGAATGAGACTCAAACCAACAAGAATTATCTTTTCATGGCTTATTTGCACAAGCATGTGTTGTTTCAACAAGATATCCCTCTTTCCCTCTTAAGAAAGAGATTGGGAGAAATTTTTCCTTTCCCTTCAACTCAATCTTCTTCACAAGACAAGGAGGAAGCTACTTGGATTAGATTAAAGGTACCTTATATTTTCAGCTTAAGAAAAAGCAATTGGTAGGTTCATAGGATCAAAAGATAGAGGGATATTTTTGACAAGGATAGCATGTTAATATCTTTTGGAGCCCACTTTGGCACATAGCCAAAGTTCGCAGAAGTGGAAAAACTTGTAGAAATTATACAAACATCCAATGGATTTAATATGATCAAGAAATGTACTAAATCAAGATACTGAATCCTTCTACAAATCGATTAAGGAAAATAAACACGATCACTAATCAGAACAAGTAAAGAAAGAAGCAAATAAAACCACAACACATATATTTTCTTGGGGAAATATTGCTTCTCCAAAACCCTCTCTCTTTTATTGTATATTCACCAAGGAATCATGAAATAATTACAATTCACTCTTCTCAGAAGAGTCTCCTGCACTCTCACAACTGACTCACACTGATCCAGACAAAATCGACCAACACTTAGCCAATTTTCAGCCTCTACTCATCCTGTCTTTCTTACACAATTCATGTGGAATGAAATCCCTATTACTTAAGAAGTTGAGCCTTCAAAAAATAAGAAATGCTCATGGGAAATCATATGGTTGTTTTACTGCATGCGGGCAGCCTACTAATAATACAATTGGTAGTTAACATCCCTTTAACCTTTGCCTCAATTGGGTCTCCACTATAACTTACATGCATACAACTATTAATAGTAAATCATCAGTTACATGACAGATCACTGCATGTGAATTAAATATGATTTAATTCACTTTACCTCTCAGTAGTGCAACAGAGAGTTACAACTAGTTAAATTGATTTTAACTCAATTAATTGATTTAACTAATTTATCATGCATTAAACTAATGCAATAACTGCAACTTGGACTCAATAACTAATAGAATCACTCTGCATGCCTCAACCACCATCAACTTGAAATTCATGAGCTAACTGACTTTATCACACTCAGTTAACTATTACAATTGATTATGAGATAATATTACATTTTATTGTCTATTTTAATTAAGGGAAAATTAATTTAGACACTCATTTATTTTTAAATTTTCAAAAAACCTGACAGCAAGGCTAGAGGAGTGGGAAAAAAGTGCTTTGATTTGACATGGATGGAAAACATAGTAGTGGGGGGTGTTTCTATTGGCTCAAGTGGAGCCCACCTAATGGAGGCTACCCAATGGAAATACCCTAGCGGTTTCCAGCAAACACACAAGTTTAAGCACTGGGATGACGCAAACGGAGGTGAGCCCTGTGGTATAACATCGACTCAGCCTTTTGGAACACAAAAGGGAAAGCATCAGGAGACTGGCAGTGGGACATGGCAACAGAGTGTCATCCAATGAAAAATGAGAGGGAGTCCCATAGAGACAACTAATCCCATTGAGGTTTAGCTGGAATTTCATCCCTAGAGGATAAAAACGAGATAGCACTGGGGAGAGACAACATGGAGGATTTTTACGAAGAAAGATGAAATGGCTTGAACCCAGTGGTTTTTTTTTTTTTAATATTAACAAAGAAATTGCTTGCAAAGCTAAGGATCTGAGGACCCTTTCTCTCTCCGCAACAGGACATATGGAAGCATACAATTTTTGTAGATGACACAGGTGATTAAATTGACATAGAGAAATCATTGATAGACACATGACATAGATGACGTTAGAGGGACATCATCTCCTTGGTTCAAGCTCAGTGGTTTATTGGCAGTGCACAAGAGTATGGTGTCAAGAAGCGAGAGTCGGGACTTTTTGATAGAGAGCACATGCAATGGAAACCAATTAAAAGGGTTTCAGGATTACCCCATAGGATATCTAAGCCCAGAAGGCCCATACAGATGGTTTATAAAGGGTGCAAATAAGGAATGTGCTGGAAGAGAAAACGTCAAGACATAGAGGACTAATATGCGGTCAGTTGCAGCCAATGGGTAGAGTGGTGGAAAAGAAGAGTGAGGTCAAGTGGTCCCCATGGGACACATCGACCTAGTGGATGTACCTTGATGGTTTATAAATAAGGCACAAAGGGAATGCATTGAGATATAAGGGCCATGGGCTAAGCCCAGAACCTTGGTCACTTCGTGTAGAAATAGATCAGGGGCGTGGAAGAATGGAAAAGGGGAAAAAATAAAAGTATCTGGCTTGGAAGCTCCGACATAAGTACTTTTCCATGGTCACTTCTCTTAGAAACAAGACCAATGGCGTGGAGCCATTAAAAAATAAATTTAGGTGGCAAAGGTCTCAAATAGGCTTAGTGCCTAAATGCCTAGCCAGTGATATTGGATACCTAGTCTTATGGAAGAATATAGAAAGGTGCCAATGCGAAAGGAGCTAAAGGATAAATTTGGCAGAATTGATAGATTTGGTAGCAATTTATTAATTAAAATAAAATGGCCTTGCGCTAATTTTGGTATCACAGTTGATAACAACATATTAAAAATGCTTTGGGCCTATAGTAAAGTACTTTAGGCACACACATGAACCAATTGAGAGCTAAAGCAGAAGTGACAACTTAGTGGCACTGTTTGGAACCAGAATGTTAATTTCATGAAATGATTCAACAACTTGATTTGGCTCTAAAAAGTACGGAAATAATGAATTGGATTTTCGATAACAATATGGACAAGGTAAGAGACAAATTTGGGAGTGTGGAAAATATGGATATTTGCCAGAAATAGAAAGTTACAGTTAAATTTTGTTAAAAATACCATAATTTCCAAATTAAGAATAAAAACTCAAAGTCAGAGTCTCAAACAGTAATAATAAATTCCGAGACTTGTAAAGCATAGTCATAGCACAATTTGTGAACATGACAAAGGAGAGAAATTCATAAATTATAGAAAGAAAAATATTCATTTTACATGTGCCCTAGTCAAATGGATAAATTCGAATTCCCACATTAGTAGGATGACTTGAGTTGTAGTTAGAAGGAGTGACATGGAAAATTCACTTAGTTAAGTTAGTCAATTTGAGTGTATGGGCAAGAAGTATAGTTGTGCATGAGTTGATTTCTAAGATCTAGAAATCTAGTGGAGATATAGTTAGTGAAACTCAATTATTTAAGTTATAGTCATGAATAGAGTCATTAGGAGTTTATTTCAGTAGTTATAACAGTTTTTAACTCACGTATCTCTTAGTTAACTAGTCAATTTAATAAAAATATACCTATTCATGCATGCAATTCGAATTTCCTAGTTTAGTGGAGGGAAAAGGAATAATTGTACTCATTGTTGTATACTATTTGAGTGTATGTGTTTTTCATTACAAAAGGTGATAAATTCCTCTAGGATTTGTGCAAGTAAATTGGTAATTCGCTTATTTTTAGGATCTAATTTCCTCAAGAATTGTGTGAGGAAATAGGAGGAAGGTCGAGGGCTATTTTGGTTAAGTGTTGGTCAAAGCGGGAGATCAGTATTATAGTGTAGGTTGAGCTTCAATTATTTAAGTTTTCATTGTAATAGATCCATATTCTCAATTTGATTAAATACAAAATAGAGGAGGGGTTTTTTCTAGTTGGCTTCCCCAGTAAAAATATTGTGTTCATTAGGATTGAATGATTGCATGTGTTTCTATTGTATGTTTCCCTTTCCACAGATTGAGTATAATAATTTTGTGTCTATTTATCTCAGTTTGATTTCATTAGAAACTAAAAATTTCAAGCTATTTCTACATGGCATCTGATATATTTAATACTACATACAAACCAAGTTCTAAATATTCTCTCAAATAAATTTCTATTTGCAGAGTTTTTGTTGCAGATTCTCTTTAGTAAAGGAAAAATGTATTTCAATGGATTGACGATTGAGTATGCATTAGAGGGCCCCTCTAATTTTTGTGCTTGGAAATACATGATGGAATTTGTCCTGGATGACACTGGAGTATTAGAGTACACAAAAACTAATATTCCCAAACCACCAAATTCTGATGCACAAACACCTGCTCAATGGAAGAAATAAAAAACGTACGCCAAGAGTATTATTCTGGAATGTCTCATAGATCATGTGATTTCGAACTTGCATGGAAAGGAGACTCCTTTTGCAATGTGGAAAAATATCAGAGATCTATTCGAGAGAAGAAGTGATGCTATGAAATTGGCATTTAGAGACAAGATCCACAACCATTAGGGGAATTTTGAGGTCTAAAATGGTCCTCCTAAGGAAATTATAAAATAATACTAGAAATAATAAATTAAGATTTGATTACATCATCACATTTTAGAGGAAAGAAAGAAAAAACTAATTTTTCAACAAGTATTTTCAACCTATCTCCCAAATTTTTTACTCAAATTTTGATAGGGAGTACTTGTTGGATGAAAATTTTAATTCCTCATCGAAGGAGTACCCATGTTGCATACTTTCGATGGATTCTTCTACACGAAAAATTAGAAATACATGAAAAACGTGATTGCAATCATGTTTTTTCATGTATTTCTCAATTTTCGTGTAGTAGAGTCCATCGAAAGTATGTAACATGGGTACTCCTTAGATGAGGAATTAAATTTTTCATCCAACAAGTACTCCCACTCAAAATTTGAGTAAAAACTTTGGGAGATAAGTTGAAAAGACGAGTTCAAAAACTAGTTTTATTATTTTATTATTTTTTAATCTTTTTACCCTTTTACTTAAAAAATGGTGAATCATCCCCCATGGTTGACATCATCATCTCGAATCCTATTGGTTCTTATAAAGTTTATTTTTTTTGTAAATTTTTCTTTGGAGGCCCATTTTAGACCTCAAAATTTCCCTGATCATTCTAATGGGTAAAAATGAAATTGTTGTTCAATATCTATATAGATTCACTTAGGTTCAAGATGAACTTGGAGAAGTTTAAGAGAATGAACCATCATATGAAATTTTTAACTTATAACTCCTTGGTATTCTGAATTCCTGTAACAACTATGAGGATTCAGTTAATGGAGGAGACAAGCTCACAAATTTGGAGAGACTTTGGTCTAACTTGGTGCAAGATGATATTAGAAGAAACACTAGAGATGCAGTCCCATCTAGGTATTTTGAGTTAGAATATTGTGGTCTAGTTGGAAAAGGAAATGATTTTAAAGGAAAAAAGTCCCATAGCAAGGCATAATCTAGCTAGAACCATGGCAAAAGGAGGGACCTCAGCAACCAAGTGTTCATATACAATATCTAGTAAGGAGCCTCCAGAAGGAGCAGGAAGAGATGTTATCACATCATAATTCGAGTTGTATTTCACCCACATTACTTTTGTGGAAAACACAATAATAGGGAGAGAGTGGTACCTAGACTCTAGTGCTTCATATCATATGATGAGAAATAAGGATTTTTTCAGAAACCTATAGGAGAAGGACCTACATGTACCCATAGAGCTTGGAAATGATGAGAGATATAGTACCAAAGGGATTGTAATTTTCACCTTTAAGACAAATTCAAGTGCTCATCTCCGCCTAAAGAATGTAATTTATGTGGCTAGTCTGAAGAAAAAAAATATTTTTTGTTGCTATACTTGAAGACCATGGATATGATGTGATGTAAGGGGAATTATTATCTAAAGCATGTTTCTATAGGACAAGTAAAAAAAAATTGTGTTCGAGTTCAAAATCTCAAAAAGCTGGAGGTAGATTTCACCATTCATGCAACTATATCTCTTAGAGTGACGTGGGGATATGTAGAACCTTAGTCCCAAAGTTGAAAATATTTGGGCAAGATCCATAGGAGAGAAGTATTAGTTGTAGTATACTCTTCTCATGGATCATCACACTTTCTATAGGGTCCCATAATATTTAGCAGAAAAAGGATCAACGTCAATTAATGTATTCAAATCTTGAGTAGAAATGTAGAGGCTAGTAGTATTCAAAGGCTCAGGTGTGAGTTGTAGCTCAAAGATAGATGATTATGTATTTTGGATGCTTCTTAATTACAGTTGTTGCAATAGAGACAATAATGAGAGGGAGTGTTATTTTTGTTACAGTAAATTCCTACAGAGGACCAGGATAGGGGTTTTGTAGAACCCTTTCCTTGCTAAGAGGGAGTGTTGAATTGTAGCAAGAAAAGGCTTCATTTGACTTGTGCATTAGTCAAATGGATAAAATTTAATTTCCACATCAGCATGATAACCTGAGTTGTAGTTAGCAGGAGTGACATGACCAAGTCACTATATTACTAAATAAGTAACGACTGCCATTAAATCAAATCATTCCCTTAAACCTCTCTTTAAAAATATTATTGAAAGTAATCCCCTCTTCCCTAGAATTTACGACCTCCCAAAAATTCATAAAACCGCGGTCCCCTTGAGGCCTATTGTTAACACAATAGGTGGGCCTGCTTATATTCTTGCTAGATTGTTAGCTCAAAAGCTTAAACCTCTTGTTGGTTGAAATTATTCTTATGTTAAAGAATCTGATTCCTTTGTTCAGGAATGGAAATATATCAGGCTTGACCTTGGGAATTTTTTAGTAAGTTTTGATGTTGTTTCCCTTTATACCAAAATACCTATTTAAGATTCCATTGATGTCATAAATAAGATCAATGATAAGGACACTGCCAAATTAGTTGGCCTCTACCTCACCTTGAATTTATTTAGTTTCCAAGGTGTGTTCTATGAATAAACTTGTGGGGTTGTGATGGGTTCCCCTATTTCCCCCTAGTTTATTCAGAGAGGACTTTGAGACCAAGGCCTTAGCCTCAGCTCAATTTCACCCTAAAATATGGAAGAATGTTTTTTATGATACTTGCGTCATTTGGCCCAATGTATGTGAGAAATTAGATTTGTTTCTTAGCCATATTAATACCCAATCAGAGTCCATCAAATTAACAATGGAGGTTGAGGTGAATGAGTGTCTACCCTTCCTTGAATTCTCATTTCTAGAATGAATGATGGTCCCATTTCTCTCCAAGTATTTAGAAAAAAAAAGCACATGGAATAATATCTTAATGCTAGTTCTCATAATTTTCCAGTACAAAAATTTGGTGTTCTTAATGCTCTTGCAACCTGTGCTCTGAGAAACTTGGCTTTAAATAAGTAATTCATTGCAAATTAATGTGTTTGATGGTCTCTATGAAGCTTTAGAATGAAATTTCTTAGTTCTTGCCAATTATGATATGTTTAAGGTTACCAATGTTCATCAACATTTTGTGTATAATTAACACCTACCACAAAATTCCTTACAAAGACTGATTAAAGAAGGTTACATAATCAAGGCTGGAAATTTTTATCAAGGAGACTAAGATTTGGGAGCAATATATTATTAAAGAGATCACTACATTTACTGATCTTGCGCAATTTACCACTTACATTAAGAAGAAGGTTGGACCAATGATAATTATTCTTGATTCAATGAGGATGATTTGATCTCTCACATTGAAGAGAAGAAAAATAATGATATATATGGATTTGGTGTGTGTATTTCCACTTTCTATAGAAATAATAATTTGATTAAGATTCTCTACCATTGTTTCTTGAATGATTCACTTTATTTGAATTTCTGGATTCATAGTGCAACTCCTAATTGTTCTAAATTTTCAATTCATCAATCGATAGCTAGTTGAGTTTTTTTTCCTGTTCAAGTTAAATAAAATTTGCATAAACCAATGTCAGGAATTTATAGAAAAATATTAGTTGTCTACCAAGGGCACAAGCCTCATAATTCCATATACAGTGGATGGCATCTCTAAGCTTACATGACATGGTTGAATAAGAATTTCCTAGTGATCTGCATTAATGTTTTCACTTATTCACACAAGATCCATACGCATTTTCATGGATTTAAACTAACAATAGGGTAAAACACACTTCTGGTTATAACATCACCCAAACTCATTCCTCTAATTTTACAAAAAACACCAAATCCTAAAATGGAAATACCTTCAAAGGATTCTTACTTTAGAAAACATTCACACTTGTAAGTTGCATTAAACAAATGAATAGTTATATACATTTCCAAAATCAACCTTTTCAATTTTATTTTGTGAATTTAGGCAAAACATAAAACTACAATATCTGTTCTATTTAGATATCAATAATGATAAGAATAACCTGCCCCAATCACCCAAGACTGGTCCTACACCAGTAACTCTGGCTTCTCTTCCATCTTCTGTAAATCCATACGTTATTGTTCTAGTCCCAATAATAAAAACACAACCATGAAGTTACCATGTTGTTCCACTTGTCAAGGATGATGCAACATCATTGTGAACAAAAAGTTTCACATTTCCTGGAAATATATTTCTGAAATGATGACAAAATTTAGACTAACGTCCAGACTCCAAAGTTAACCAAAATGAGATACATCAAATATTCCATGACTTTGAGGAAGATTGAAATGAAAAGAAAAGGAAGAATTCAATGATTTTGTATTTCCATTCCTATATTATGGTTTCTTGACTAACAATGCATTCCTTGATTGTAGTGTTTGGTATACAACAATGCATCCTTCCCTTGAAACCTTCTAATAAATGAGGATGAAATGGAGGAGGCAAGAAGAGGAGAAAAAGTAGAAGTAGGGTTAGTACTGTATTTATTGCTCATTGACTGATGTCCCATCGAATGATGACCCACTACTCCATTGGCGTTATAAGGTAATGGCCTCTTCGAGTACTCATTTTTGCCTACAACATCACTAAATCCCTTACAACATTCACAATTTGAGACTGGCAATATTGAGTGACTTCAAGTTTTGTGCATGCCATAACTGGACCCATTATCGTCTTCAATGCCTCCAATTTTGGATACAGCTCCACTTCACAAACCTACTCTTCAAAAACGAAAAATCATGCCCATGGTTACAAACTTATTTTATAAATCCAATCATATAAGCTCTGTTGTGGGGAAGGGAAGGAAATATTGGTATAGGGGAATAAGCACTCAATTTAGTGAGTGACCTTACATTTGGTAGTTACAGTCTTCTAGAGTAAGAGTGTGTTGTGGTTTGTTAAAGTAAAATGAAGAATGGAATCCTTCAAACTCCTCCACTTAGGTGACATGAAAGAACCCCTACAAGATGTTCTCAACCAAGTTCCCAAATAGAATAAAAAAATAAGAAGAAGTGCTCCATGCTCCTTTTTGAATCGGTAGTGAGGAGATCGATTTACTATTGATAGGATTGATTTTGTAATGAAGCCTCTATCCCACAAGGTTATACCTCGTTAAAAAAAAAATTATTTGTTCTTTATGTACGTTATTATTGCGCAATCCTAGTTGGTTTTCTCCCCTCTAATAGTGTAATAAGGTTGAAAACCTCCTTGTTGTTGAATCCATAGAGGGAATGAGTTTTTCCCATCAGCATTAAGAATGAGTTAGTGGCTTAATGAGTGAGTAGCTTAATCTTATTCCTTCTACAACAACATTGTAAAATACACAATATATCTAGTTTCATCCTCACAAAAATTCCAATGAAACCAACAACATCTATTGTAACCCTATTGAAAGCAATTACTAACCGGAGATTGAATTCATTATACCACTTAAGTTACTATATCCAGCTGAAAGCCAATCGTTGATATAATAACAATTGGGTATTTAAACATATGGAAAAAGTTCATTCCAAAAATTTTCAAAATTAACCTCAACATTACATAAAATACTTGGATAACCTCATGCAGAATTTATTAGAACAAGATGAAGTGACCTTAAATGCATATTTTCTTTTTTTCTATTGTGCATAGCTAAACAGCGCACATAGCTAACCTAGCCGCTTCTCCTTGCCGCCATGGCCTCTAGAGGGGGATCTGAACCCCTTCAACTACCACTGGAGGTGAGTGCCTTCAATAACCTATTGGCCTCATGCAGCAAACGACCTCCAACAAAAATGCAACAGAAGTTCATGAAAAAAATGGACAATATCCCCTCCATGACTCTCCTAGAAGATGAAACCTGCAGATCTCCCCTGAATATTGTTGAAAGAGGCCTCATAGGTTAGTTCGCGGGCCTCTGGCCATCTCCCAAAGTAGTGGAATACTGGGTACAGATAAAATGGACCCCATTAATTAAAGAATGTATCAAAAGTTATTTTTTTAGCAAAGGCATCTTCGTGCTTTTGTTTGAAAGTGCAGATGATAGAAGTCTCATATTTAGGAATCGTCCATACTTCATGGGACCATAAGGCTTATACCTAAATAAGTGGTTTTCTAACTTCGATCACACCCAAGATGTGCCCTCTGTGGTTCTAGTATGGATGTGTCTCCCTCACCTACCATTGCATTGCTGGAATCAGAAGTCGCTTCAGACTATTGGTAATACGCTCGGGAAATATATTTACCAAGCTGTTAGAAAATACCAGTACTATTGTGCTCACATCTGTGTCAAGGTAGACTTGGAATAAGGGATGTCGGAAGCCATAAAACTAACAGTCATCGGTTGTTCCCATGTAGAAGAGCTAGACTATGAACAACTCCCTTACAAATGTAGACATTTCCATGGCTATGGACACTTTTCAAGACACTACAAGAAAAAGGCTGAGGAACAAAGTGAGAAATCAAAGGGTGAAAGATGGACCCAAGACCATAAAACAACCCTGTCAAAAGAAAGTGGAAAAGGTGCCATAAAGGGTAACACCACAACAAACCAGGTGACTGAAGAGAGGAGCTACATCCCCATCTCGGATGAGGCCACAACCCCCAATGACAAGGAAATCACTCATGTAGAACCCCCAGAAACAACCCTGGGAAGCATGGAATAGACTGCACCTCCCTCTTATAATAAAGACAACAAAGAAACAATAATCCTTGGAGAATCCCAAGGCATCCCCTCTAACCCTTCGTATGCAGAAATTATAAGAAAAAATCTGGCAGACAACTCTTTCTCCTCAGAGGATTAGACCTTTGAGAGGCCCTTGAAAAGAGCTCAAAGGAAATCTCACAAAGATGTTAGGGAAGAGGAGAAAGAAAGTAAAAAAACACAATGAATCCAACCCATAATAGAGATGTCTATTGGGAGAAACACTAGAACAAGGACTCCCAAGGGAGGAGTCACTAACCCCTCTACCAGAAAATAATGTGTCTTGTCTCTTGGAATTGCAAAGGCTTGGGGAACCCATTGAAAATTGAAGTTATCAAAGACCTCTTGAAAATATACCCCCAGACATCCTCATGCTCCAACAAACTAAAATCAAAGGGCTCGCCCTTCTCAACATCAACAAGTCAAAGTGGAAGAAAAACACAGGAAAAACAGTAATCTCAAGGGGCTCCTAAGGTGGAATAGCTACTCTATGGTATGAAGATCACTTCCATCTGTGCAACTCCCATGAGACCCAACACTGGATCTTCACTGAGCTAAAGCATCATACAAGTAAGTTGACCTTTTCCTTATTCAATATTTATGTCTCGATACTATATGCTGAAAAAAGAGAATGTTAGAATTCTCTCCCTGCATTTCTAGAGCTCCATTCCCGCAGTAACATCATTCTGGCTGCAGACCTAAACATAGTCCTAAAACCAAAATAAAAGAGAGGAGGTAAAAACAATAGGGATGAAATGTTACCTTTGGTGGAAGATCTTTTCCAGTAGTGGGATCTCCTTGATTTCAACTGAGTGATAGGCCTATCCACCTAGACCAACAACAAAATTGGGGATGATCATATTTCTACCCGTATAGATAGGTTCTTAGTCCAAGGCACATTACTGATGGAAAAAATGATAATATCAACAAAAATTCTCCCCGAACTAACCTCAGACCATGATCCCTTTCAACTACTTTTGGAAGCAGAAGAAGACTCGGGCCCAATCCCCTTCTAGGTTTTCCCTCTTTGGATTGAAAGAGACAGATTCTTTGATATTGTTTGAGAATCCTTGGCCAAATCAATGATGGGTTCCCCAAGATATGTGTGGGAGAAAAAAATAAAGGCCACAAAGCAAGCCCTGAAAGAGTGGATAAGAAAGCCCATAAAAACCCCAACCAGCTAGAGAATAGAAGTGGTTCAGTCATTGGAGACACTGCAACTAGAAATGGAAGGTAAAAACATCACTTCTGAAAAGCTTGACAAGGAGATACAAGCCCAAAGCTCCTCCTACTGCTCCTCCCGCATGGAAGAAGAGTATTGGAGAATCAAATCCTGAAGCCTGTGGCTCAAGGCAGGGGAGTGGAACACCTCCTTCATCCACCATAAATACAGAGCTCACCTTACCCGCAATCACATCACAAAAATCACAATAGCCGAGGGACAATTTTGTAAAGGGCTTGACCAAAATAAAATTAGCAGTAGAGAGTCACTTCAAAAAACTCTATGGCCCAGGGAAAAATGGGAGCAATGAGGGCACAAAAAGCCTTCTTTCAAATATCCCCTAGCTTGTTAGTTTAGAAGATAACTATGCCCTCACGAAACCGTTCTCAGAAGAAGAAATAATCAAATTCATTTGGTCTATGGAACTCGACAAGGCCCCTAGCCTTGATGAATTCATGATCCACTTCTACAAAATATTTTGGGACATAATCAAATATAACTTTCTAAAAATGATAAAAGGATTTCTGAGCAAAGAAAAGGTGGCGGGAGGCATCAACTCAAGTACAAGAAGCCATTCACTCGAGTAAGAAATGGAAAGAGAAGGGGATGCTGATCAAACTAGAAATGGCTAATGCCTTTGATAGGGTCAACCTCTCCTTCCTCCTTAAATTCATCCTCTCCTTTGGAGTCTCCCCTAAGTTTTTCAATCTAATAAAATCTTGCATATAAAAGCCTTGGATTTCACTGCTAGTCAATGGGCACCCTGCATCATATTTTAAAGCATAGAGAGGATTGAGGCAAGGCTACCCTCTCTCTCCATTCCTGTGCATTCTGATGGCAGATACTCTCAGCAAGAAACTTTTAGTGCAGATGAAATATAGGGCTCTTCCTAGCATAATAATATTGAATGGTTTGGAGCCCATAAACCATGCCCTCTTTGTAGATGGCTCTCTTCTTCTTGGAGGTTCCTCAACAAGAATAGAAAAAGCCTTCAAATATGTATTTCAAAGCTACTACAGAGTCTCTGGAGCTTTAATTAATGATAAAAAAAGTGGAGTGTATGGATGGAATGTTGAGAAGCATGAACTTATCAGCATTTCGCAACATCTTGGCTTTGCTGGAATTTCCCAATGGGAAAAAAATAAGTACCTAGGACTTCCTTTAACACTCAGTGTCAATAAAATATCTTTGTGGGTCGAAATCATCTAGTAAAATCAAAACAAAAATAGCCTCCTGGGGAGGACACTAGCTCACCAAAGAGGGCCAATTAATGCTCACCAAAATTATGTTGTCCACACTCCCCATATCTGAAGCATCCTTCCTTCTTTCTCCAAAAAATATCATGGAACATATCTCCAAGATCTTGCCTGAATTACTTTGGCAGGGAGGAAAAGGAAACCACCAAAAATTCCATCATGTCAATTGGGAGCTTGTGAAATGTCCAATTGATGATGGAGGCTTAGAGATTTTTGATCCCTCCCTTGCTAACCTCTCTTTTGGTTGCAAAATCTTGTGGAAAATGTACGTCGAACCAAAATATCCAGTCAAAAAAATACTCAGAATCAAATATGCGCATGGCATCCCTATAAGGCTACTGCTAGTAGAAAATACAGTGACTAGCACATAGTTATGGAACCTCTGCTGCAAAAGTTTAATATATTTTAAGCAAATAATATACCGTATCCCTAGTAATGGAAAGAAAACCATACTCTGGGAAGACAGTATAATGGGCCACACCCCCCTCAACAATAATGATGAAATCAAATATCTGCATGACTCGTTGATCTAATATGGCATCTCCAGAGTTGACAAAATCTCTGCCTAGGACAGTAACTAGAGCTGGCAATCTTGGAATATCCTAGAGTGCCGAAGCAATTGTGACAACAACAGCTAGCCTTCAAAAATATTTTTATCGATATCACGCCAACGCACAAGGAATTTGCAGACAGTTGGGGCTAGGGAAAATCTAGCATTTATACCACAACATCTAGATACAAAGCTCTTCCAACATGAAAAATAAAGAAACTAACCAGCCAATCTATGGAATCAGGTTTGGGATCCATTTGGACTCCCTAAAGTGAACTTATTTTTCTAGACTCTAATGCATAATAAGGTGCTTACAGGGGATAACCTGGCCAAAATAAACATCGCTAACCCTCACAGGTGCACGCTATGCAGAAACGCCAATGAAACTTCAATCCATATTTTCGTAGATTGCTCATTCGCAAAAGTGTTATGGGGCTTCATCCTTCATGAACTACAAGTTTCTGTTCCATAACACATATCAGTGTATGAGCTTTTTTCTTTCTAGAAATAGCGTTATCCTCAAAAATCCCCAACAAATCACTTTGGTCTCGATTCTGGCTCTCCGTTCCCAAATATTTCTGTTGGAAAATCTGGTTTTCTTGAAACGAGCAGATCTTCAATGACACTCTCCATCCTCCAACAAAGGTTGTAGCTAAAGAAAAATATCTCCTCCTTGAATTTTTGTTGTAGCAACCTCACAAAACTGATATTTTACTCCTCCCCAAATAAAAGACCTGGATGGTAGCCCTTGCCCCTCAAGTCAAAAACCAACCCCTGGTCTCTCCCTCTACCAACCTTGGATGGAGAATAAGAGATACGAATGACATTTTCCTGGTGTGGTGGAGAAAGCAGAGAAAAAAAAATATCTTCTTTGATGGTGCATCCAAGGGAAACCCTAGGGCAGCGGGCATAGGTGGTGTTCTCTATTTCCTGGATGGAACAAGAAGAGATAATTTATGTTGGGGACTTGGACAGTGAACAAACAACCAGGCAGATATTTTAGGCCTTCTAAAATCCTGTCATATTGCTCAAGATAGAGGCATCAAAGACTTCCAAGCCTTTGGCAACTCAGGAATCCTTATCAAGAAGCTAAACATGGAGGATAAATTTAAAAACATAGTCCTCAACAAGGCATTATGAAGACTAAATATTATGCTACTCAACTTCACCTCCTATCAATTATTCCACATCCTTAGAGGCTCGAACCACGAAGAGAACACTATGGAAAACAAAGGATATCTTCTCTCGATAGTAGAACTCAACATAAATGAGGAAAGACCCCTTCAAACTTACATCCCATGAAATGAGGTATAAATTGTAATAGGAATTTGGCTCGCTACTATGTAACGTTGGTTGTTTCAGCCTCAACACAACCAAACTTTCCAATAAATAAAACATACCCATCTCAGTTAAAAAAAAAGTGCATATTTCCACTAGAATAAAAATGTAATAAATGAAGTCAACATTTGGGATAAGCTTTATCTTATCGCCAGGTATGATAGAGTCTGGATGTCTACTTGTTCTCCAAAGCAACAACAACAATCAAAACATACATTGAAAGCAACAGTTGAAACATAAATTGAAACTTTGTGATGTTGAAGGTCCCACCAAATTAGTAAGTAAGTGTCTAGAGGGAAATTTAAAATGAAAAATGAATGTGAATGTGTTGAGGGAAATTTAAAATGAAAAATAAATGTAAATGTGTAAAGGGAAATTTCAAATGAAAAATAAAACAAACTTGTGATCACTAAAAATATGGAGGGAAGGAAACAAAGAGGTCTTTGTTATAGGTTCACCAACACCATATGTTAATAGTAAAAAAGGACCAATTTCCTATGTCCAAGTTTTTCTTCCACATTGATACACACCTTTTCTCTTTCTATGTATATTTATATATTGAATTGTTAAAAAATTAATTAGAGTGAAAATGTGGTGGTCATGATAGTCATTGAGAAGAACCCTTTATATATATATATATATATATATATATATATATATATATATATATATATATATATATATATATATATATATATATATATTATTTTTTCTATTTATGACAAGGATATTGATTATGTTAATATGTGTTGTGGTTAAAAATTTTAATAGCAACTTACATGTTAGTTTAGTAGTGATTATATAAAAGTGTTATAATTTTAGCATATTATAGATGGATTCATGGACACCTTTAAGGGGGTTGTTGAATCGATCTACCTAAATTTTAACATTGTAGATGAGGGTCTCTAAATTTTAACACTGTAGATGGACTCAAAGATAACTTTGTCTCTAAAATTAACACTACAGACAGATTCAAAGAAGGGGGTCTATGAATCCATATGTAGTGTTAAACTTTAGAGACAAAAGGGTATTCCAAATTTTAACACTATAGATCAATTCAAAGACCATTTTGTCTCTAAATTTTAACACTGTAGATGGATTCAGAGACCCATATAACGAAATGTAACACTTCGGTATTAAAATTTTAATTTTCCATTTCTAAAGTGACACTACTAAAAATTACTAACATAAATGACTAATTCATATACTTGTGGTACTTGTTATTTTGTCATATTTTTATTCTTGGACTATAATAGTCATTTACATTAATCATTATTAATTTTGTCACTTACTGTCTAGTCATATATTTTAATCCTCGACTAAATTAGTCATTTTTAGTTTAGTAACTTATTATCTAGTCATATATTAAATCCCTAGACTAAATTAGTCATTTAAGTTAGTCATTTTTAATTCAGTCACTTAAAATTGCTCAAATTTAGTAGTAATTCACTTGAAATAATTGTGGTGACTAACTTTTTTAGTCACCTAGTCACTGATTTCATCATTTTCTACTACTGTACATTAATCATGATATCAGTTTCCCACAAATCCTTGAACATTATGTATTTTTGGCCTTGTTTTATCCATCTGTGGATTATCTTGCAATTTATATTCCTTCAATCTACATGGACCACTAGCTCATTATCTTGCATAATGTTAAACATAATCTATCTTTCACATACATCAAAATATTTTCCTGTAATTTCTACTTGTAAGGAAGCTTTGATATCATGATTAGATAATATATTAATCAATAAATAAACTTTACTAGTGCTTCAAACATATTTTCATGTGTAAACAAAGTATCGATACATGCCTCTTTTAGAAACAATGCACATGCATTAATTAAAAGTACATAACTTATAAAACATGTATGCTTATCCGTACAAAAATATAATTATGACACATGGTGTTACATCCATATCTCACTTTCATAAGGTAATTATATAAAGAATACTAAATCATGATCATTTATCCCTACTTCACACATATCATGAGAAAGGGCATTAGTTACACTCTACTTCTATATACAAGAACACAATAATATTTTAGAGAAATTCCATAGTTATCCTCATCTCTTCACACCAAAAGAGGGAATTATTTTCAATGTTAAACACTACACCAACTATTATTTCTCACACAAGACACATTCTTTTCAAAACAAAAAACATTGCAACTATCATATTTAAAAATAACTAACACATTAACTATGATATCGTGCATGTAAATTCGTATTCCTCCCCAAAATAGATTAGCATACTTATCCCTCTAACATAAAAAAAGATTCTCTTATGCATGCAAATACACATTTCTTTCCCAAAAATTACAACAACCTTTAATTTTGTGCATATAAACACATCTTATTTTCCAAGAACACTAACATATTAGTTAATTTTTTTATAAATACATATTCTCTTTAACGAAATATAGCACGATAGCTATTGTTTTTTTCACCTCAACACCTATTCCTTTCCAGGAACTTCGCAAAATAACTATTATTTATGTGCGTATAAGAACATGTTATTTTCAAGAAACAATATAAAACTAATAACATATTATTTTCGAGAAGTCTAACACAATAATCGTTCTTTCCATGCATGAAAAAACACATGTTTGTTTTCCAAGAAATAAAAAGCAAAGTAGTTATTCCTTCATGCATCCAAACACATGTTTATTTTTCAAGAAATCAAATTCATATTAACTATTCTTTCATGCATGAAAACACATGTTTATTTCCCAAGAAAACTAGTTATTTTCTATGCGAAAAATTAACACATATTGATTTTGAAGAACTAGAAAAATAAACACATATCTATCTTCTTTCAAGTAAATTGGAAAATATACTTATCTCTCTCTGCCATTTGAATGCAAATATATTCTTAATGTCTCACTTTAATAGTGAATATTGCAAGCATGGTAAAAACCAGTAAAGCTTCCAATTCTTAAACATGTAGCAACCAATGCCTCATTCTTCATAATCGCCACAAAACATGATTATTTCCCTTTTGAATCCCTTCCCCGTCATGTCGACAAATTTTTTCACTGAGAAGAGACATGGAGATTATAAGGAGACCAAAAAGCATCCATAGGCAAGGCTTGTTCAACTCATGGCACAACTATGACTTTCCATCCCTCTCCAGTGTAGCATTAACACATATGTATAGAAAATTTTTGTAAAAAATAATGACATTGCCTCCAAAAAAGACTCCATCCATGAGCGAAGTTCCAAAAAACCCCGCATAAGACAGCTCTTATTTTACCTCTAAAATTAGGTGAAATTCCTTCAGATAAAGTACGCAAAAAACTATTGTGGCATACGATACTTTTCAATAATTAAATCATTTTTCCCTTCAATTTGGGTCATCACTGAAACTTCCCTAGTGAGTACCATCATCGGTTACGAATAGTAGAAATAGGCCACGATATATTACTACTTGTAAAAAATGTTCAAAAACATGCTTCAATTAAAATATATCTTCGTTTCTTCATCCAGGTCCATATTTGTGGCCATCCATGTATTCCATTTGGACCCCCACCATCGGTTCTTTTAGTTTTTCACTTTCAGCATAGCTTACTATTTTTAGTAGGCTTTTGGGTCCTGAACTTCCAGAGCCGTTTTTGGGTTGTAATGGTCTAGGTGGATATTGGTCGCCAGCCACCTACTCCATTTGAAATGCCACCATCAGTTCTTTCAGTTTTTCAGTTTCAGCACAACTTACTATCTTAAGCATTTTTTTGGGTCCTGAACTTTCCTGACCTGTTTTAAGGCCCTAAATGACGTTTTTTTGGAAAACCAGGAGAGATCTTCAAACGAGGTATGGTGCACGAAAAACGGATATCATATGATAAATTTACATCCCCGGGAAGTTGAAACACCAATTTACCCAAATGGGGCCCATAGTTTTGGCGCTTCATCTCCTAGGGTTAGGTTTTTGGATGCTTGGAGTTTTCCATTGTTTCTCAATAATAAATAGGCCTTCGAGCCTCATTGTAACATAGTTCAGAGGTAGCTAGCCACCACATCTTTTCTCAAAGACAAGCTACCAGTTCCCTAACTACTTTATTACCATTATGTCTGTAAGCATATTTACATTATTTGATATTAATGAAATGAAGTATTATTTCCATTTCATCTCTGTTTTTATGTCTATTTCTGTATTTTATTGCATTCTTGCATAAATCTAGATCAGCGGTATCAGGGCAATCTTCTCTTTCTCTGTTTTTCTTTGCATGTCCCCAAAGCAGTCAGGGTATAAGGAGTTAGGGTTTGATCTGTTTGAACCCTTGCAAGATCATCCTTGCAAATCCCAATGAACTCCCATGGCGGAAGAAAATAAATAAGAGGGAGCAGGAGATCCTATCAAAATATTTCTTGAGGAGGCCCTCAAGAAACAAAGGAACAAAATGATGGATAAATTTTCTTAGATCCTTCAATGGATGCACACCTATGGTGCATCTGCATCCAAAAACCACTCTGGAGGTGCCACTCCCTTCAAGGTACAGATAAAATTTGGCATTCATGTATTTGAAGGCCAGATAGATGTAGACACCATAGATAGATGGTTGAATTTTTTGGAAGGGTATTTCTCGGTCCATGATTTCTCTGACCGAGAAAATATTATTTTTTCACTCCTCAAAGCTGCCCCCCATGTCAAATACTAGTGGGAAACCTACTCTGAGCAAAAGGACGAGACAAAACCCTCTCTATTCTCAGCAACACCCACTTGGAATTTGTTCTAAGATGGCATCAAGGAACAATATTACCCCATGGGGAGCTATGAGGACAAGTACATCTAATGGACCAGGCTACGAGAGAAAAGGGATCAAGATGTGCATGAACTGATGAATTTGTTCCATACCATGCACACAAAGTTGGGTATTAAAGATTCAGAGAGAATGGAACTCCATTTTTCTTGAATGCATTTGTGCTCAAGTACTACAGTTGTTTGCACAAACGCATTCAGGAAAAATGGAGTTCCTCGACATTACATCGATTGGAACGACATATCACTATGACGCCAAGATCGACCAGAAATTTAAGCAGAAGAAGCGAGACTTTGGATCCACGAATCTGAAGCCAAGGAAAGGTGCCCACAAACCAAACAAAAGAGGGAAGAGCCAACGCTAGGTGACTCATAACACCACTATAAATCCAAAGAAGGAGATAGGGAAGTGGTGTGACTTTCATGACATCCTCACTCACAGCAAAAACCAGTGTTGGGCCAAATAGTCATTGGTGGCCGAATAGAAGGCACCCGAATCAGATGCATGTTCTGATCCTGAGCCAGAACTAGAAAAGGGATATTACAAAGGGAAGCAGATCATTGATGCGGACCCCAATGCCATTTTTTCCACCACTAAGCTCTAGAGGGAGGATCCGGAGGATCCATAGGAGGGAGAGATCCTCTTTCATTCGCAGATGTGGGTGAACGGTTCTCCACTGCAATTCGTTGTCGATAGAAGAAGCCAAAAAAACCTCATTTCAGTAGAGGCCATGAAGCGGCTTTGCCTACTAACCATAGCACACCCACATATATATACCATCAGGTGGCTTCACCCAGGGAGATATCTTCATGTCCACCAACAGTGTTGCCCTACGTACAGCATCAAGCCATTCACGGATGAGGTATTGTGTGATGTTTCTCCTCTTGATGTAGCCGATGTATTATTGGGCCAACCATCCTTATGGAGGAGACATGTTGTGTATGATTCTAGGCCTCGTGCTGTTATTATTACTTTAGAAAATAAATTGTACATGATACCGGAGGTAGTACCACCTCATGTCATCTCTTTGACTACTGCAAAATAACGTAGTAAAATTGTTTCCCAAACCAAGAAATTTATTTTCCTTACAACTCTCTCACACAGAAAGAAGAATATTATGGCCACAACCTCGAAACAGGGCTCCCCTGCATGGCTACAGTGGATGGAAAAAGTCATGGAGGAATATGAGGACATTTTCTCTGCACTCACAGAGGTTCCTCTACACTGTCAAGACAAGCACTCCATTGATCTGACCCCTGACGCACTGCCGCTTGATTTTTCCATACCTCACACGACTAAACAGACATAATCCACACATTTACTATTTGAGGCTGATAAAGAAACTAAATTTACTAAACAAATCCATCATTTCCTCCTACAGATCCATGACATCTTCGACAAATTTAATACCTAGTTCATTAAAATTTTCCTCCTCTCATGGAGGATCTAAAAACAATGGGGACCATTGCTTTCTAAGGGGGGAGGAACGATCTAGGTGGATATTGGTGGTCACCCACCTATTCCATTTGGACCCCAACCATTAGTTCTTTCCATTTTTAACTTTCAACACAGCTTACTTTAGCAGGTTTTTGGGTCCTGAACTTCCATAGCCATTTTGGGCCATAATGATCGAGGTGGATATTTGTGGCCACCCAAATATTCAATTTGAAATGCCACCATTAGTTCTTTCAATTTTTCAGTTTCAGCACAACTTACTATTTTTAGCAGTTTTTCAGGTCCTGAACTTCCGAAGCTGTTTTGAGGCACTAAACGATGTTTTTTTGGAAAACTGGGAGTAACATAAGACAATGGATTGATGTTTCTCACATCAAAATTTGTACTCGGATATATCTTTCTAACAAGGTATGGTGCGCATCGAATGGAGATCGTATGCTAAAGTTATGTCCCCAGGAAGTTGAGACACCAATTTACCTAAACAGGGCCCATATTTTTGGCGCTTCATCTCCTAGGGTAAGGTTTTTAGACGTTTAGAGTTTTCTATTGTTTCTCAATAATAAATAGGCCCTCGAGCCTCATTGTAACACAATTCATAGGCATGTAGCCGCCACATCTCTTCTCAGAGATAAGCTACCAGCGCCCTAGCTAGTTTATTTCCATTATGTCTGTAAGCATATTTATGTTATTTTATATTAATGAAATGAAATATTATTTTTTCTACGTCATTGTGTTTATGTCTATTTCTATATTTTATTGCGTTCGTGCATAAATCTGGATCATTTCCTTTCATTTTTTCCACAAATTCTTGATATCAACTTTTTTGAACGCAACAATGTATTAACCCCAAATTTATATTTTCTAGTTTAATAAAGTTATAAATGTGAATATAAATATGCTAGCGTAGGGATATTACATAACATAAAGATAGTAAGATTATTGATGTTTTATTATGATTTTAATTAAAATTAACTACCATTATTTTTATTTAACATTTAGCTTTTTATTATAACTATTTTTTTAATATATATAGATAATTACAAAAAAAATTATCTATATTTAAATATGAATAAAAAAATATATGTCTATATTTAAAACATTGTCTAGATTAAAGTTTTATTTACACAACTCTTTCATTTATAAATTTAATATATAAATATAAATATATTTATATTATTAAATATAAATATGATAACAAAATTTATTATTTATTTAAAATATATTAGGTAAAAAAATAAATTTATAATTTTATTTAATTATGATGAAAATAAAAATATTAATATTCTATAATTTTATATATCAATAAAAACGTAATTAAATTATAAAATAAGATAAAATTATGTACGGTATCATTCATATATATAACTTTTAAAAAGATTAATTAAGTTTGATTTTATTACAAGTTCATCATATTAAATGTAAAAATTGAACTTGAATAAAAAGATAAAAATCATTCTTTTCAATTAGTTAAGATAAATTTAATTGAAAAATTAAATTAATAAAATATTTATAATATTTATTTTTTAAATAAAAATTTTATTTAAAATTTAAAATATATTTTCAAACTATATATAAAAAAATATTTAATATTTAAAATTATTATTATTATTAATTTGATTAGCTTAATTTATTCTAAAAATGTAAATAAGTTTTCAAAATTTTAATTTAATTTTAAAACCTTTTATAAAATTAATTGACAGATATATTTAGAATTTCAAGATTTAAAACTCACTTATTCAAATATTACATTATTTTTTTTACTATTTTATAGCTCTAATTTTTTTTTATATTTATGATCTAGTGATAGAGTGTAAATTATAATTATATTATCCTTTTCGAATTAATAATCTTGATTTTCTGAACTTATAAAAATGAAAGCATATCACTTGTAATAATAATAATTCCTATACGTATTTAAACTAAATTTATATATATATATATATATTTCTTTCATATCAAAAATATTTATATAAGATGAAAAATATATCAATAAATATGTAATATAAAATTATTTATTTATATCACTTTTAATAATAATCATTCCTATTACTTATTTAATATATATATATATATATATATATATATATATATATATATATATATATATCAAAAACATATATAATGAAAAATATATCAATAAAAATGTAATATAAAATTATTTATTTAACTATGTATTGGAAAATAAAATATATTCTAATGATATAATATATTTATTTAAGTGATAATATATTAAATTGCATTAAAGTATAACTATTACGTTAAAATTCAATCAAATTATATTATATATTAACTACACAAAGTATGAATAAATGTTAAAACAACTATAAAATTAGAAATTGTTCCAAAAGGTGCAAAGAGATACCGATAGGTTAGTTTAATTGGTAAAGTTATTTGAGGAATGCATTTGTAGGCATGTATTGCATTGTTTTACATTTTAAAGCATACACTAAAAATAAAAATAGTACATAATATTTTTAAACAATTTTAAGAGACTTATTCTTTATTAGATATTGTTTAGGGCTACTCAAAATTTTTATTCCTCTGATATATGTTTCTAATGAGGTATTTTGTGCATCAAACGGAGATCATATGCCAAAGTTACGTCCCCGTGAAGTTGATGTGCCAATTTACTGAAATGAGGCTCATAGTTTTGGCACTTCATCTCCTAGGGTTAGGTTTTTGGATGTTTAGGGTTCTCCATTGTTTCTCAATAATAAATAGGCCTTCGAGCCTCATTGTAACATAGCTTAGAGGCATGTAGATGCCACATCTCTTCTCGTAGATAAGCTATCGGCATCCTAGCTAGTTTATTTCCATTATGTCTGTAAGCATATTTCAGTTATGTGATATTAATTAAATGAAGTCTTATTTCAGTTGCATCTCTGCATTTATGTACATTTATGTATTTTATTGCGTTCGTACATAAGTCTTGATCAATGGTATCAGAGTTGTCTACTCTTTCTCTTATTTTCTTTGGATGTCCCGAACGAGGTTAGGGTATAAGTAGTTAGGGCTCGATCAGTTTAAACCCTTGCAATATCATCATTGCAAAGCCCAATTACCTCCCATGGCAAAAGAAAATAAAGACGAAGGAGCATGAGATCCTATCAAATTATTTCTCAAGGAGGCCCTCAACAAACAAAGGAACGCGATGATGGATAACTTTTCCTAGATCCTTCAATGACTTCCCACCGGTGACGCATCTGTATCCAACAGCCACTTTGGAGGCACAAATCCTTTTAAGGTACAAGTAAATTTTGACATTCCCATATTTGAGGGCCAAATAGATGCAGATGTTGTAGATAGATGGTTGAATCTATTAGAAGGGTATTTCTCGGTTCATTACTTTTCCAATTGGGAATAGATTACTTTTTCACTCCTCAAAGTCACCCCCCATGTCAAGGATTGGAGGGAAACCTATTGGGAAAAAAATGACGCGAGGGAGCCCTCTCTATTTTCAGCTACACCAACTTGGAATTATTTCCGAGATGCCATCAAGGAACACTATTATCTCGTGGGGAGCTATGAGGACAAGTACATACAATGGAATACGCTGCGACAACAAAGGATAAGGATGTGCATGAGATGACGAATATGTTCCATACCCTACACAAAAAATTGGGTATCAAAGATTCGGAGCAAAATTTGTTGTTGAAGTACCATAGTCTTCTGGACAGATACATTCAGGAGTAAATGGAGTTCCTCAACATCTCATCACTTGGTGGAGCATATCGGTATGCTTCCAAGATTGAGAAGAAGTTAAAATAGAAGAAGCAAGGGAAAGGTGTGTCCAAACCGTAGAATAAAGGAGAAAGCCAAGGTGGGGTGGCCCGGGACAACCTACCAAATCCACAAGCAAAGAAAAAAACAGTTAAGCCAAAGAAGGACATGGGAAAGTTGTGTGAGTTCCATAAGAGCTCCACTCACAACACAATTGAGTGTCGACCCAAGCAATCACTGGTGGCCGAGCTGAAGGCTTCTGAATCAGATGCATGCTCCGACTCTAAATTAGAACCCAACAAGGAGAATGATAAAGGGAAGTAGATTATTGATGTGGAGCCCAATGCCACTCTTGCCACCACGAAGATCCAAAAGGAGGAACTGGAATATCAAGAGGAGGGGGAGCACATCTTCCATTCACAGATGTGGGTGAAGGGTTCTCCATTGCAATTCCTTTTCCATAGTAGAAGACAAAAGAACCTCATTTCAACAGAGTTCGTGAAGCGGCTAGGCCTACCTACCACAATACACCCGCACTCGTATACCATTGGGTGGCTTCACCAAGGAATAGATCTCTGCATTTTCCAACAGTGTCGCCTTTTGTACAACATCAAGCCATTCACAGATGAGGTATTGTGCGATGTTGCACCTCTTGACGTGTCTGATGTAGTATTAGGCCAATAATTCTTTTGGAAGTGACATGTTGTGTATGAGTCTAGGCCCCATTCTGTCATTATTACTTTGGGAAATAAGTTGTACAGGATAACAGAGGTAGTACTTCTGTCCACCGTATCTTTGAGTATTGCAAAGAAATGCAGTAAAATTATTTCCCAAACCAAGCTTTTTTTTTCATTACGATTCACCGATAGGGCAAGAAGAAGATTGTGGTTGCAACCTCCAAATAGGTCTCCCCTACGTGGCAAAAATAGATGGAAAAATATGTGGAGGAATACAAGGAAATTTAATCCTCACCCATAGAGGTTCCTCTACACTGTCAGGTCAAGCACTCTAATGATATTACCCCAGGCACACCGATGCCTGTTGTTTCCATACCTCATGCAACCACACATACATAATCCACACATGTACTATCTGAGGATGAACGTAACCATATTTATTGAACATACAGCATGTCTACCATCAAGTCCACACCATCTTGGAGAAATCCAAAGCCAAATACAAGCAGTGACATGATCAACATTGGGTGCCACACAAGTTCCAGGTGGGTGACCAAGTTTGGTTGCATTTGCAGAAAGAATGCCTTACTAGAGCCCATCCGAAGCTCATACCACCTCAATATAGGAATTACACAATCACCAAGGTTGTGCGATACAATGAATTTAAGCTTAAAATTCCCCCATTAATTGGCCAACACCCGTTGTTAAATTTGGATCACCTTCAGCCATACTTTCCACCATTAATGGACACATCTGACATTGCAGAACAACTCACACCAACAGAGTTAAAAATAGATTGCATGGAACAAGGCACAATTGATCGGATCATGGACACACATATAAATAAAACTTGACAAAAATGGACCCAACTATATCGAGTTTTCAAAGCAAGCCAACTCCTTCACCAGGACAACTGGCTCACTAGGGCCCCAGTTTAGTAAACGTCTCCTCATTTCAAAGAGGAATTCAATGAAATGGGGACCATTACTTCCTAAGGGGGGAGGAATGATCCAAGTGGATATTCGTGGCCACCCACCTATTCCACTAGGACCCCCACCATTATTTCTTTCATTTTTTCAGTCTCCCTAATTATAGCACAATTTACTATTTTTAGCATTTTTTTGAACCCTGAAATTCCAGAGCCAGTTTGAGGCCCTAAATGATGTTTTTTGTGAATGTGGGTTTATGATTAATGCTTCTTACTCAAAAATTTTATTCCTCGTATATATATTTCTAACAAGGTATTTTTTACATCAAACGGAGATTGTATTCGAAAGTTATGTCCTCGTGAAGTTGATGTACTAATTTACCCAAACTAGGCCCATATTTTTGGCGCTTCATCTCCTAGGGTTAGGTTTTTTGGATATTTGGGGTTTTCCATTGTCTCTCAAGAATAAATAGGACTTCAAGCCTCCTTGTAACAGAGTTCATAGGCATGTAGCTTCCACATCGCTTCTCAGCGATAAGCTACCATTACCCTAGCTAGTTTATTTCCGTTATGTCTGTAAGCATATTTCAATTATGTGATATTGATGAAATTAATTCTTATTTTAGTTGCATCTCTGTGTTTATGTCTATTTCTATATTTTATTGTGTTCCTGCATAAGTTTGGATCAACGAGAGAGGTTTTCCCTTCAAAGAAGCATATATAAGAACTCTGATGTTAGTTTTCTCATTTACATTTTCCCCTTGTCCTTATCTACTTGTTTGGATAAGATTCAAAGAATCGAAACATAAAAACCCAAGTGCAGGAATGAGATTTCTAGAATACAAAAGGAGGTCATGGTTTGACACAAGGCTTTCTTAACACAAGGATCATATTTTATGTCAGAACATCATTGACCAAAATATGTAACCTAGACAAGGAAGAAGGATAGAGAGTTAGCCAAATGTTGCAGTGTTACAAGGTCCTCTTTTATTTTTCCACATTCCCTTTGAGACAACAAAGCATATTTATGCACAGTCTCATAAAAATGAAAGGGAATACAACACACAAAAAGGAAACAAAACTGGAAGGAAAGACAAAAAATGCCTACGAAAAACATGATGTGAAACCAAAACTAGAAAACACAATATAAACTATAGGGAAGGAATCCATGATGGATGTGCAGGTAAAATATAATGAAACTATACGTACTCCTAACCTAACTAGCTAGAAGGTTGGGATAATGTATAATGTAATTTCCAATGTAGCCACCATAATCATTCTCAGCCTGCAATCACAAAGATACAATTGATTAAAGAAAATATAAGGTAATGTGCAAGAGAAAATATGAGAACTTGAATAATTTGCTCAAAAAAATGAAGGTCTTTCTTATGGGCAGAAAGGTGTGTCACAACCACTATTTTCATCCAATTCACATTATTACCATCTCGATGAATACCAAATTTCAAAAAAACTCAAAATATTCTCACAGGTGTGTCTCCATCTACACTTAAATCCTTAGAAAACTTGAAGGAATATTGAAACTTGTTATTTGTGATAGAGCTTGTCAGGTAAGACTGTTCCAACCATTCAACAATTGGATTGTAAAATTCATGATGATCCTCTTGAAAATCCTGAAATATTTGAAAAGATGAATTTTCAATTAGAGGCACGGGATTATAACGAGAATTTTCTAAGGGGAAATAGATATGATCATACTTATAAGTCATTTTGAGGCAATGAAGACCTAACATAACCATCAACGAACGTTGAAGTGCCTTAACTACTCAGAAAAAATCTGAATAGTGAGAGTTTGAACGATGAAGATTAATGACGTAAAAAAAAAATCATTGGATATACTCATGAGAAAATGATAAAATGAATGACAATCATCAAATATAGAATAATGATCAGATGGGATGGCTAAATAATTAGATTCCCATTTTTAATTAACCAAGATAAATCAATTTCGACAGCTCTGTGAATGCTCAAAATAATTGAACCAAGTTCTTCACAAGCCAAATGTGACAAAGAATTTTCCTAGAAATCGTGACAAACTATACAAGAATTGTGATCATCAAAAGAAAATAAAAGGGATGTCGGCACAACAGACACATGAGACCAGTCAAGAGATAGTGAGCGAAGAAGGATTTGACTCGCATGATAACTCGTGCAATGATTATCACTCAAGAGGATTTTAGTTGCAATCAAGGGAAATATTCACAATATAACATTCTCAAGAAGAACCATGAGCTAAATATTAAGGAATGAATTCGATGGGCATGATTCCTTCTGCCAAATATAGTCCCTGAAATGATCAACTCGTAATTCAAAGATGCTATGAGAGATACACATTCCAAAACCCGAATTTGATGAGAGAGATTTGAATGAAGATGAATTAATTAAAATAGATTCTTGAATATGATCAGAAGTAAATTATTTAAAATTTGAAAGATCATACTCGAAATACCAAACATTTTTCAAAAATAAATTTTCATCGAGTGAGACCATGCAAACAGAAGGATTATGCGAGAAAAAATAGACCTGACTTAGTTTGGGAGGCTTACTAGAGTTGTGAGATCATGAAATACCAACCAAACAATAGTTGAAGTAACTCGACTACTTGGCAGGTCCTAAAACTTTACAGAATTATAAAATTGCATTTTCAATAACTAGATCATGCATGGTGTGAAGATAGTTTCTACCACTAGTTTCAATAAGGCCACTGCTCCCCGGATGAAAACCATATTTTTCACTGATTTTACAAGATTTTCCAACTTTAACAACTAGATTACTCAAGTCAAAAGATTCTTCTGATTGAAAATTCAAAGATGAATGAATTGGGTAAATTTGATGAGCAATCTTATTTAAAAAGTTGTCTTCATGAAAGATAAGAGATGATGAGGGATGGGAAGAGTACTAAATTATTTCATTCTTGTCATTTGCATCATGGATGATCTCACAACCTTGTGCCAATTGAGAGTTTGATTCATTAGAAGATGAACTTGAAGAACATGGAGCATCTTCGTTGCAAGTAGATGCATCACAAACAAAAAAACACAAGGGATAGTGAGATGAGGAGGAATTTTCGATAAGAACATATTATTTGATCGAATCAGATTCCAGATCTAAATTAAAATTTTCATGAGAAACCAAGAGATCAGCTAATACGCCTAGTCGTTCATTATTGCATACATTAATAAAGTTGTCATCATTGGAATGATTGTTTCCTGAGGCTACAGATTGATCGTAAGAATTGATGACATTTAATTCACTGCCGATATTTGAAAATTGAAAATCATCCAAGAATGGGAGTGCATCATCGAAATAGAAGAAAGATCGAAAGAATCTTTCCTTTTCTTCTCCCTTACCTGTGTAATGTGTTTTCCTTGTATCATATTGAAATTTTAACCAAGGACACGAAAATTAAGAGAGTCTGAAAAACCAACTGATGGAGCAGATTGCTTAAGCAGATCATGCCACAACAAGTCATGGCCTATAGATGATAGGGGATAATAGAAATCCAAATCAAATTCGAGACTAAAATTATGAACAGTAACATCATCTTTCAAAATGGAGGAGTTAGTATTCATCGTAGGCTCCTGTTGAAGCCCCAAAAATCGGGTCTACAACAAGGGGGATACCCACCCGGTCTGGACCTTGGTTAGCAGCTCCTTTTCCGTTTGGTATAGTGGGTCTGACTGGGGATAATGGGATTAGTTTCCCAATATGTGTGTGTGTGTTGAGAATTGATATTTTGTTTCTAAAAGTTTATAAGTGAAATTCTTTTATTCTATTTCTAATCTAATAACATGCAATTGTATTCTAATTAAACAGAAATATCTAATTCTAAACTAACCTGGGATGTAATATTTCCGTTATGCGATCTAAAATGATTTCAAATAACAATTGGTAATAAAGATCATTCAAATATTATAAGAAAAGAATTCAATAAAGATAAACTACTTCTTATAAAAAGTTAAACGAAACAGTTGTGAAGAACATATCGCATAATAAGCTACTCATATATTAAGCATAAACAAATAGCTATCACCGTACAAAAGTGCCAAATGATAACTCAAGCATTCAAGCATTAATATATAAAAAACTGAACATAAATATCACTTTAACACAGAGGCAGAAATAGTTAAGAGATAAAAGTACCATTTATAACTAGTTCTACTCATGAGCTTCAAGCAATAATGACTTATCTCTTCTTAATCCAACATCCACTAAGAGTAAAAAAGTGCAACATTAGTAGTAGATATTAAATGCAGATATCAATAAATCTTGTTCCATTCATTCATCAAAACATCCTCGGAGGGTGCAAAAGTGCATGTTCTGAGGACAAGTTTTTGACAAATTTCAGGACCCTTCTCTAAATGCATGAGAAGGGTTCAAATACTACTAACTAAATCTAAAAATAATTTATTACAAAAATGTAGGATACGGTTTAAATGACTATCCTCTTTTTAGACAAAAAATAAAGCAAAAATAATACTAAATCTAAAATTAAAACTTAACAACTAACTACTTGTGAATCTGTTCTTTGAAATTGAAAGTGTTCAGCATTGATTTGAGAAGAGTAGGTTGGCCAACTTCAGACTTTAACTGTCCTGGGAAAACAGAATTGGCAAGAGCTGGCGCCATCTTCTCAGCAGAATTGATGATACATTTGAGAGTCATGCACTAGCTGTGTGGTTTTACCAAACATGCCTAGTAAGAATCCCAATTTAACTTTGTTAATCTTTTAATCAATTTTTCCTTTTCTTGAGCCTTATGTCTCCAGTCTATCTACAGTTGCTGTGCTTTAGGTAGATACCCTGGAGTAGTTTCAGAGATTAGATTTTCCTTGTGCAAATTTTCATTTATGAAATCAATAATATTGCTTGCTGCTGTGGCTACTTCTTCTGCCGCTTGCTCTGCTTTCCTAATTTGTGCATCCCAATTATTAAAGAGCATTTCTTTATGATTGTCGTTGATTATTGGTGCACCTGCTCTTTTCCCCTCCTATATTTATTTCCAAGCCAAATAGTCAGTAACTCTTTTATCAATTAAATCATAATCATGTCGTAAGTCTACGACATGATTAGTGATTTTATCACTTGCTTCACAATAAGAGTTCCAATGTGATATTCTTTGGCATAATATTTCCTATTGCTGTAGTAGTTGATCATTTAAGGAAATAGACTCTGTGATAAATTCTATAAGCTTGGGATCATCCTTGTGCATCTCTTGCATAACATGTAGCTATTTTTCCTTTTCAGCCAAAGTGTTCTGATATCCTATCTGCATTTGTTGGAAGTCCTGCTGTAATTTTTCAAGTTGTTTTTGTGCTTCATTGTTAGCGTTGGGTTATTGAAGCTGTTGTTGCAAAACATGTACTTGATCTTCTTTCTCATTTAGTAATTTTCGTACCTCAAATGCTTTATCAATGGCTACAGAGGCATATTCTCCTGTGATCTGAGATAATTTGGTGAGATTTTCAGTTGGATCAGTAGTAGGATCTTGCCATAGGACATCTAATTGTTCTGCATCATGAGAGAGCACATTTTCTAATTTCCTTTTCTTCCTTTGTCTTCTTACCACTGTTTTGTGTTATGGACTATAGAATACATCAAGAGGAGGAATTTCCTCTATTTTTAGCATAAGTTCAGAGGATGGGGTAATGGGAATATGTTCCATTTCTGAGACATTGGTAGTTATTCCTGTGACTATATTTTTTATTGTCTGAACATTACTCATAGGTGTCTGTGTGTTCTGTCCTTCAATATTAATCAAATCATTGAATGTATCCCATTCCTTATCTAATTCAATTCTAACTGATGGTTGCTGTACAATGAGAGGGGGAATATTTAACTGTGGAGAGGTTGAAACCTATTGCTGTGAAAGCTCCTTTGACTGGGCAGTATCCCTTACTGACCCTTCACTTTTATCATGGTCATTGTCAGACCTCTTAGAGTGTTCAAAGGTTTCTTTCCTAGACTTAGACTTAGACCTGTCTGTACTTGAACTTCCACTGAGACTAATACTGGGAGTTGGTTCCCTTATGGGTTCCAGGCGTAATTTATCCAAAGGGATACTAGTTAACCTCCTTTCCTTGTATATCTTGAATTCTTGAAATTATGCTGGAGGAAACCATATTTGAGCCAAATGTATAACCTCTTTAAGTGTGCTTTTTTCTTGGAACATGTCATCAAAAAGATCATCTTCTTTAGAAAACACTCTTATCTTGACTGCAGTAGTGAAATTTTTAACAATATCATAGGGGTTGAGCAATCTTCTTGGAAACTTGAACAAACGTAAACATGTAATGTTGTTTACTTCTTTGAATGCATGACCAACATAAAATAATGAAAAGGCCCCATAGGCCACAGGAAATTGTGGCCAGATAGCCTTCTTTTTGTCCTTTAAATCTTTAGTCAAACCTCCTTCTCCGCAGGTTTGATAAGCAATTTCTCGTGCCATGAGTTTATCAGGAACATACAAAGGTAAAAAATGAGGGGAGGAAAAACTTCTAAATACCCTAACATATGTAAACAATTGTTCTCCAAACCATCTCACAATAGGAAGTATGTCTACCTCTGCTTCAGGAGAAAACCTTGGAGCATCTTTATCATATAACATTTTGTACAAGGGCAACATGATTCCATGGCAAATCTTGTAAAAATAGGGATTGAACCTTGAATCCCACAATTCTTTGTGATAAACATGAATGGGTAGGGGATCTTGAGTTGTCCATTTCCAACCCATTAAAGGAAACATAGAGACATAACAGATTGAATCCATTACATAAGCAGATAAGTAAAAAGGGGGATAAATTCTCTAAGAAACAGTTCTTTTAGACCGGTAATTCGAAATGGCCATGGCTAAGTTGTCAGATAATTTCTTAGCCCAATCCAAAATAGTATCATTAACAGAAGCATTCAAAATGGTAGCCATTCAGTTGAAAACTTATTAATGTCTGGATTTCCAAAAATCCTATAGAGCATAGCAGCAGCAAAGTGATATGGAGAAGTGAGAGAATCAATACTATACATACCATGTTTATCCTTCTTTAGTGGTTCGTCTCTCCTTGACCAGTCCTTGGTGCATTCTGCTAGGTTTTCATTTTCTTTGGCAAACTTCTCCACGAACTGTTTGTTATAAGTCGCTTGTGGCTCTGGCAAATGATACATGAGTCTCAAATCTTGTGGAGTGAATGAACCAATGAGTTCTTGACCCAGAGTCTTAAACTGTCTGTCTGTAATATCTGTGTTGTCCAGTACCCATTTAACCATATCCGTGTATGGAATAATTTTAGGCCTCGCTGCTATTCGGTGCAAGAATGAACAAGCTAGCTCTGTAATGGACACATCAGAAGACCCATGTGAGCCTGCAGTAGTTGTAACCTCCATTACTCTGGGGTTCTCTTCTTCAAGTATATTATACATGCCCTCCCAAGTATTAATACCAGCGTCCTTGTTACAAGTGGTGTCTGTATACAAGGGCGTCATTTCTTTATCTTCAGAACTCAGGGCCTTGTCTTTATTTCCCATAATACCCTGAATACTGCTTTGTATAGTTCTTTGTTCTTCGCTCCTGCAGTTTAGGAATTAAGTGAGAATAATGATAGGAAAAAGGTGACGAGAAAGTTTTAAATGCTGAAGACGTATAAAATATACCGCCTTACATGAAATAGCTCTTCGATCAGAACAAAACCATATTTCATTAATAATTGACAACCAATTCATTGATTAACATTAAAGTGCATAACTAGGTCTCGTTTTATGGAAAGATTTTTTTTCATATAATGAGCCTTAAAGATCTGCGATAAGGCGATCTGCGATTTTCTTTCGCAATATCGCAAATCGCAATCTCATGGAATTACAATATCACAATAGCGCAAAATCGCTGGATTACAAAATCGCTGGATTGCAAAATCGCTGGATCGCAATATCGAAAAATCGCAAGAATGTAACATATGACAAACATCTGTTAATGTGTTTTTCTTCGAAATGAGATTTTTGATATGTGCCATCGCATATCGGTGATTGTGATATTTTTCAGCGTAACATATGACATTTGAAGCATGCGATGCGATGAATGTTCTTTTAGTGCGTAGTTTTGCATCGCGATCTCACAATATTAGAATTCGCTTGTAAGGAGGTATTCATTACCTTTTTGCGATGTGATATTCCTTAAAGAGTTATTTTTATTCTATCCTATCATAAAACTTATGTTTTTTAGATTTTTCAAAGAATATTCTCCTAAGTTTATGATAGTAAGTTTTATTGAAAAAGGAAATACAAGCACTAATCAATTTTTAAAATTTTTGACTAAGGGTCCCCACTTATTTAGTATTAGTGATAATACTAAATAAGAAGGGGGGTTGTTGCTAGCCACAACAATTGGTGATTCACTCAAAAGAACCAGTTATCTCTGATTTTCTTTTGAATTTTCTAAACTTTCAAAATAGAAAATTTTCCAGAAAATCAAACTTTATTATAGAAAGACAAAGTACATTATGCTTTTATCTATTAATGATATTTCCTTTCCTCTATATTCATATTTGACTATTTATTTCCTCAAGCTAGTCCTTGTATCTATATCAGTCACTACTAGGTTTTATAAGGATAAAAAACAAAGGCTTCTCTGTAAATCAGTTTTAAATATGCTCATTTGTCGTAGGTAGAGCCTCTGCTGCCAGCAGGTGTTTATAGCCTCGACAAGGTTAACTATTACCTAGTAATGATCCTGTATCCTACTTAGAGAAATATATAATTTTCAAAGAGAAATCCATATCCACACTTATTGCTTTTATTTTCTTTTTATCCTTAAAGAACAATGTCTTGGTTTGGTATCCAATTTACGACAGTGCCATTCACTTGATTTATAACTTTGTTGAAGAAGATGGCTCGTGGTGAGACCCCTTGTCTTTTAATTGCAACAATATTGAGTCATTTCCCTGTTGTGGTATGCAGTATTAGCAAAGTCAGCAAGCTATAATATCTATGATCATGATAAGTCAGCTCGTAATGAGACCTCTTACTCTTTAAGTTAAAGTGTATCATTGGATTATTCCCTGAACGTTATAATTTCCTAGGTGAGGAGGAAGTCATTATTTCCTTAAGATAGCTCTGGATGACAATGATAGAGTTTTTTGGAAAGAAATTTTCTACAGAGAATCTTCATTTTGTTATTGATACTTTTCATTAGACTGATATAAAACAATTTCTTACTAAAAGGTTGCTTTTTATCAAAATTTTCAAAGTTGAAACTAGTATCATTTCTAGGCCTAAAGCTTTTAACTGTATCTTTCAAATAATAATGATCAATTTCTTAGAATAATTCTATTTATACAAGTGAAAAAAAAGAAGAAGAAGAGAATTTGTATCTTTTTCGTGAATTCCAAATGTAACCATTAACAACTGGTTTTATTATGAAAAATAAATAAAACTAATATACAAAATAGAAGAGTGATCTTCTATGGAAAATATTTTTTGAGGATCTATCGATTAACAGGTAAAGACTCTCTTTTTCCTATTAAATCCTGTAACATAAAAGTAGATGGACCTATGATCTCTGCGATTTGGAAAGGGCCAAGCCACATTCGTTGAAATTTCGTATGTTTCCCTTTTTCTTCATGAGCCTTGTCCCATTTTAAAACTAGATCTCTGACCTGAAAATCCTTTTTGGATATCATGTTTGAATGAAAATAAGCTTTAACTAATGCTTGGTGATGAGCACGAGTTATTTTGGCATGTTCTCATTGTTCTTCTAGCTTAATTATTTCCAGTTGTCTTAGTTGTAAGGAAGAAGTTGGTGCTTCATCAATATATTGAACTAAGGCCAAAGAAGGAATTTCTAGATGAGTTGGAAGAACCACTTCTTTCCCATAAACTAAATTAAATGGAGATGTGCCAATGGAGGCTTTCTGTGTTATTCGATCTGCCCATAAAGCATATATTAAAGACTTATGCCAAATTTTATGATTTTGATCAATGGTTCGCTTAATGATTCTGATTAAGTTTTTATTTGTAGATTAAACTAACCCATTTCCCTGTGGATAATAATTGGCAGAGTATTTAAGTTTGAAACCTCTCTTGAGTGCAAATTCAGTCATAGCATTACCAGAAAAATATTATGCATTATCAAACATTAAAGCAGAAGGTAAACCAAACCTGATGATTATGAACTGATCTATGAACTCAATGATATGTTTGGCATTAAAAGTCTTAAGAGGAACTGCTTCTACCCATTTAGTAAAATAATCAGTTGCTGTAATGATATACCTATGTTGCTTAGAAGAGTGAGGAACGATCTCACCTATTATGTCCAATCCCCATTGATCAAAAAGTTGTTCAATGTTGACTGGTTGTAATGGCAATGATGGTTTCTTTTGTCTTCCAGTAGGCGTTTGACAAACTTCACATTTACTTATGTAGCTATGTGAGTCTTTCAATAGTGTGGGCCAGTAATAGCCTGTGTGGAGAATTTTATGTGCAGTAGTATCTCCAGCATAATGTCTACCTGCTGGTCCATCATGGAGTTCCTGCAAGACTTTTTCAGCTTCATATTTCTCAAGACATCTAAGGAGAACAGAATCATAATTCATTCTAAAAAGAACATCATTCAAAAGCTGATATTGTTTAGCTTTCAACCTTAGAGCTCTTTTCTTGGTGTAATTGAGATTTGGAGCATATCCATTCTTTAGATAATATATGATATCAGCATATAATGATTCAACATCATTTAGGCTTACCTCATACATTTGTATCTCTATAGATGGTTTTTTAGAAATAAGCGATGCTCCAGCTAGTATTTTACAGAAGCCTTGACCTATTACAATACTTGCTGGTCTGATTTCCACATCATATTCTTGTAAGGCAGTAACCCAATTGGCTCTTTTCTCACCCACATATTTATGTACTAAGAGATTTCTTACCGCTGGAAACTACACAATTTCTAGACTTAGTGAGATCAACTACAGGGTTTTTCATTACTTGGGTAAAATGAAAAGTTCTCAGAGGCAGAGGAGGTTGGGCCATTGCACAATTGTGAAAATAAAGAGCTGGAGGGATGAGCTTGAGGCAAGAAATTTCACAATGTGCAGTTGAGGCGAGGCCGAGAAGATAAATTGCGGAATTATAGGAGGCAACGTCAGGCTTGAGCACTAAATTTTTGAAGTGAAAAGTAATGGAAGGTGAGAACTGTGCATTGTGTTGTGTCAAGGGACAAGGATGTAGCTTGAGATTTGGAACTACGCATTTCACAGTTGAGGAATTCTGGATGAGGTTAGGTTGCTGGGAAATTTCTTAAAATTGGCTGTGTGGGACTGAAGAGATTTATGTGAACAATGATATGACTTGACTATGATCACAAACTTCAAAAAATTTGATGACACAACAACATATATCATTTACCCACATTGAAAAAATATTCCCCTCAATATGACAACCTTGCAATGACTTTATGACACGTGATACACTAAAGTTACACTTTGCGACGATCTTGATGACACTTGTGTGATAGTGCTTAAAACATTGGGAATGAGTGCGACTGATATTTACATGGTTATACCAACTCATTCAAACAAAGATAACCACTTGAAACTGATAGAACACACATGAATACATTGTGCGATAGATAACTTGAGAAAATATGTTAATTCCTAAAGTGTGAACGACTCTTACAATATGTGAATGACATTGAAAGTAACACATGTGAGAGAAAAAATAACATGAAAATGACACTAGTTAGAGTGGAAGAAAGTGAAAGCGACATCCGAAAACATGAAAGTGACACTGCTGAAAAAAAAGGTTCGTGATCTCAAATTTACAGGATTGATTATATGCACAATTGATAAGGATGTGTTTATGTGAATGAATGAAGGAAACTAAATATTATTATTCCTTAAACATAAAATTTGTAACATAAAATAAACATAAAAAACATAAATATAATATGCAAACACAAAAAACATTGATTACAAAGTTCGTTGCTCATGGACTATGTCTCTAGGTCCGCTTCGAAGTGGGGTTCCATTATATTAGGAATGCTCCAAATAGTATCTTTACATGAAATTTTTCCAACTGATATGTGCATGCATGCACTGCTGGTTAATGTGAGAAAGAAGCCTTCTGTCTCAACATTCCAAGGCCCATATTGGTTCTTGAAGAGGCCCAAGGGTGGCTAAGATACGCCCAAAAGATAATCTGCAGGCATACATAAATTTTGTTTTTGAAGCTCACTATTCACTCCCAACTCACTAGTGCAATGGAATTTTTTTTATAAAGCCTCGAGCAGGTTCTAGGGTTGAACCTCCCAGGCTATTGTTGGCAATTTTTTTGGAGTGGTTGAAAGAATTACATAGTGGTGCAATTACATTTATCGATGCAATATCATATAGTTTCAAAAACTATATTACAAAATTTTTATTGGACAACGCCAACCGAGATTGGATATAACCTTAGCATATACTTTAAAGAAATTCTTATTAATAGACCGACAGATATATACACTTTGGCATATGGTTATTAGCTGAAATTTTTAACATTAGTCTTTGTACTATATCTCAAAATCCCTGCCTGTATTATTGGCACATGGTTTAACTTTGGCATCAATGGTGAGTTTGACTGTATCACATGGAACCAGTATCCCATCGGTTGAGCCACCTACATGCCACCCCATTCCAATTGCTCCGATAGTGACTGCATATAACTCTAGCAGTTGACAATGACTCTGCCTCATGGCTGGATGACTCACATCCTCTGCTACCAAAATGTGTATCACATCTACTGCATTGAAACATATTACTCCACCATGGTATTTTTTGCGATAGGTTCAAATATATGTTTTAGGTTGTAGCTTAGGTTCTAACATGAGTATGTTTTTATATAGTTTAAAAACCATATATATATATATATATATATATATATATATATATATATATATATATATATATATATATGTATATATGGTTTAATATTAATATTAATATTTTTCCTCATAGTATTGCACTCACCATGGTCTTTAGTTTATGTTTCACCCATATAGAGTTACATGATGGTTTATACAAACGTATTTAAACCTTAGGTTAATTTTTGACATTAAAAATGTTCCATAACGATATTAATGCACCCCTTCTATGAAATATCAACCAAAAACCCAAAATCTCACCATTCAACTTAAAGAGTTGCACCTGTTCACCATAAAATTTGACGAATATTTCTCCTTCATCTCGAGACCAAATGACATGCTCCAATGCTTGGAATTTTTTTCAATAACAACTGAGAATTTTGAACTTGGAGAAATTGGAGGATCCTCTTAGATCATTCCTCTCCACTCGAAGATTTTGGACCACCAAAAGTTTGGTTTTAAGAAGACATGAGGTGAGGGCACAACTCTCTCACCCTTCCAATATCCATACACCTTAATTTGTTGGGATTCAAGCCTTTGAGTCTTTTTATCACTCCACGGGATATATGAGGCTGAGAAGAGACCAAAAAAGGTAACCAGAGACCAATATTTTGCCAAGTAGCTAGCCCTACTAGGCAGGATAGGGCTCTCTCCAATGGATATCAGCCAATATGACTGGATCAATGAGATATTAGGCTAGGTATAGTAGCATAAGGGTTTTATTAATTGAATTTATAGGTGCTCGACGGTGAATATGTCATGGAAGAAATTAGTTTAGGGAAAACAAGGATCAAAATTGCAGGGATTTGATGGAGAAAGGTAGGTAGGCAGTTCAAGACAAAAGGATATATGTTGAAGTGGTTTAGATTGCTAGGGTTTTAGAAAAGAGCATAAGAGATATCAATTCATTTCTATTAAAAATAATATGAAACAAACTGTACCTATTCCTCGAAAACAAAGCATAAGCTTAATGAATTCTTTTTTTCAGACTTAGTAAACAATTACATTTAGAAATGGAATGAATATGAATCACAATAAATTCACATATTTGCATAACACAAGAAGAAACAATGTCAAAATAACTTTACCACAATAATTCCATAAAAATAGTTGCAACTCATTCTGTTATTATTTTCCAAAAGTTTGATTACAAAAAGTGTTCCAAGATCAATCCAACAACGTCCAACCTGTTGGGCGTTGAAATTGTCATTTACTTCCATTACATTTTCACTTATATTTCTATATTATCACCTTCAATCCACCTCCATTTCATTAAATTTAGCTTACCATTACCACTATTGGGTTACACTTATGTTTTTCCAAACTTTGTTAATTCCTAGTAATTTTTAAGTGAATTTGTGGTTAAAAATTAGAAAATAATATGCACATACTTATACCTAACAAGTGGAATGAGATTGTTGACATGTGTAGGTCAAAATGAATCTTCCAAGGGACTCTTATATGGCCTCCTAAGGCCAAATTCGAATTTTTATGGAGAATATAATGGGATCATAAGGATATGTGTTTCATTTCTTATTTTTATTATAACTAAGAAGACATGTGCCTTATCACTTCCTATTTGGATTGTAAGTCTAGAGATATAGGGAGAGATTCATGGACTCTCATTAATGAGATATCTTCTCATATTTTTGTATAAATAGGGGAAGCTTTCTCCTATCAAATCATGTGTAAAATTGGAGTTATGCTCAACCTTTGAATACAGAATTAGATTGTGGCACCTTACTCATGAATGTTCCTTCATTTTGATTTGGTTTTACTTACATATGGAGCATCTTGATTTACCATCTCTCATACTTTTAGATCAACTGCCTAAAATGTGTGAGATTTACTTTCTTTTATAGATTAAAGTTTATTTGCTTTCTTAGTATTAGTTTTAGAATGATTGTGTAATATTTTCTTTTCTAAAAGAATTTCATTAGGAAAGATTTATCTATTTTCCAATTGGATTAAGTTTGAGGCAATAGAGTTCACAATTATTTAGTTTTCTTTCATGTTTTTTCCTTTACTTTCTTAGAATAGAATTATCAATTAATTGTGTCAATGGATGTTTTGAAAGGTCATTTCAAGAAGATGGTTCTGAACTAAATGATTGAATGTCTAATTCATACATTTATTGAGTTTTTTTCCTCTGCACATTTTACTTGCTTTCTAGCAACTTAGAATATAAGGTATAATTGATTTCTTACACAACATCTCGAGACTGTAATATTTCACAGTGGATGTTGGAGTAAACCAAACATACATTATTTTTTCACAGTTAACTTTACATTCTTTTACATATAATTTTAGATTCTCATTTAGTTGCATCATTGATATTCCCAAAGGTCATTCCAAGAAGTTGATTCTATCATATTTCAATACTGAATGATTGAATGTTTAATTAATGCAATTACTGAGTTATTTTCTGGATACTTTAATTGATTTTATAGATCATTAGGTATAGTTGGTTACTTAACATGATCTCAATAAGGTGACACTTCATATTGAATGATGGAGTAACTAAATTTACATTAGTTTTTTTTTTTTATTTACATGCTTTGAAATGTTTTCTTAGATTAAAATTTCAATTCTTGCAAGTGTGATTGCACGCTATATTTTCTTTTGAATTTTTTTTCTTTATTTTCATTACTTGATTTGATAGGTTATTTGAATTTCATTTTCATTATTTGATTTCATATATTAGATGAATTATTTTCCATTATTCTGTAGTTAGATTGATCTAAACTGAAAGATAATTTCTAGCACATAAAGTGCATGCATGCTTCACAAGCTTACGAAACCCCCGGGTTGAAAAATTAAATGAAATGTAATTATTTTTCCCAAACACAACCCTTGATATGAGAAAATAAGTGAATAGTATAGACCAAAACTAATTCTCCCTAGCTGAGTGGTCAAATCCCTAACTTTTGGAGCTACTCCATAAAGTGCTCAACTGGAAACCCAAAGACTAGGGAGGTCAACAAAATCATCCCTAACTTTGGTGAAACTGATTCATTTTTCCCAAAAATACACTTTTACCCAATGTATCTACCCTATAGTTAATATTTAGGACATAATTATATTTAAATGGATGAATTACATAAATAAAAACTCATAAATTCTATCACCAACTGAGAAATCTGGAAAATTTTGAAAATATCAGGCAACTGGAAAAAGCCCAATGCCTGAAGCAAAAACACAACGCCAACTTCAAGGTTAGTTTTGGAGGCCTTCCCGAAGTCTAAATTGAGCCCAAGATATATTATTGGAAATATTCTCCCGTCTAGTTTCCAACAATGCCCTTAGTTTCTGAAAATGATAAATTAAGGCCCTCAAATGTGAAATCTCCCAATACTAGTAAAAAACGCAGCGCCAACCTGAAAAATGAGGCAAAAAGGTGATGTTTTCGGTGTTTTTGGCCATTTATCCTTGTCAGACTATCCAAATATGATGTTCCAATAGTCAAAATTTGATGTATAGGGCCTTATTAATCCAATGGTGGTGGAATTAGTCTAGCAAGTTGAGGTTGTGGAGTAATGAGGACATCATTCTCAATGAAGGTCTCCCAAGAAATGTTTAGTTGATTGAGATGATGAAGGACACTTATTTTTATTAGAGAGTGATGAAAGAGGTTGTTCACCTTATGTTCATACTCTCTGTTTTGCATTATGTATGACATCTTATCAATACTCCTGTACAAATAGTGAGGGATGTTGAGCAATGTCACCCTAGTGAAATTAATGAGAAGTCTAATGTGATATGCATATAGTATGGAGAATATTCCCTCAAAATTGAAATATTTCATGATGATCTTCATCATGGGAGAAAATATATCAAGTAGGTGACTAAAAGGAAAGACATTCTTTTTTTCATTTTTGTACCTTGGCTTGAGAAATGGTTCATAATGTTGGGCATCTAGATATTTGGCCTAAAACCATTTTTCACCTACATTGGGTATCCCTATGGCTACGTCAATAATATCTGTAGAGATGGTGAAGGTAACTCCTACAATGGTAACTTGGTTGTCTTGGAGGTTAGAGATGAAAAATCTAGTCAAAGTAGGGTGATGTTGTACTCTTTGGACCATTTCACAAAAGTCAAAACAGACCACATGTTTGAAGTAATTGATTGTCATGGGTGAGGACCAAAGTTCTCTAGTGTTGGATGGCTCAAGCCTCAAAATCAGCCCTCCTTTATGGTGTCTCCTCTCCTCTTCTATGTTCATCTCCTCCTCCATAATATTTCTTTCCTCCTCCATATTTTTTATCTTGTTTTGAAACCCTAGGGAAAATGGGAAGGGAAAGGGAGTTATGAATTAGGTTAAGGGAGTTGGGATAAGTGTAGGAAAATTTAGGGAAGTGGGGAAGGGAGTTAGGGAGCTTAGGGAAATGGTGGGGGATAGAAAAATTTAGGGAGATAGGGTAGGGAATTTGATTACAGGGATATGGTGTGGTTTCCTAGGAAAATGCAGCCTAGGAGTATGGTTTTAGGAAATGGGACTTGGGAATAAGAGATAAGGTGATGTAGGGGAATGGGGAGTGTTTCTGGAGTGAGGGAAGGGAAAATAGGGTCTAGGGGAAAAAATCTTGGCTTGAAATGGTGAAAACTAGGGTTTCTTGGCTCAAAAATTGAAATGGTGAGTGAGGAAAGGCCACACCATAAATTCACAATCATAAACTGAAAGGAGTGATTTGAGAGGTGTAACATACTTTCAATTGACTGATAAAACCCTTGATTGATGGCTCCACCACTTGCAATCAAGATTTGAATATGTGGGAGAAAGCTGGAAAAAGCGCAGTGCCTTAAGCAAGAGCACAATGCCTCTTGGGTAAAAGCGCAACACCCTCTATGTTAAAAGCACAACACCTCAAACATGAGTAGAACGCCTTCCAGAAAACTCAACTTTCTTGCTCAAAATTTTGTTTTTGACTTTGGGAGTTTGAGAGATCAATGCATGAGGATAAAAATGAGTGCCTTTTTGGTCTTTGATGGCCCTTTATACTTGATGAAATTTCATAAATTGGCTTTAGGACCCACATTTCATTTTGAACTCAACTTTAACGTTGCACTTTAAATTTTGAACTTGATCTTTGGATTTGATATATTGATGAACCTGAAACACTATGAATTTTAGAACATTGACTTATTTGGCTGATGGAACCTTGAGTATGTAGCTACCTTGGAACCATTAGAACTTATTACATATTAAGAAACATAAAATTACATATTGAATTGAAATTAGAAAAACAAATCAGACTTTCATAATAAAATGTGTTTATTGTCACTCCTTTACTTGATGGAATTTTATGCATGTAAATAGTGATTTGATGGAACTTGAAAACCCTAAGACCTAATGGGGACTCTGACTGAATGAACTTCATGATGAAAATAATGAAATGATGATGACAGCTCATGACTGATGTACACTCAGCAAAGTGGTGAAATGATCCAGCAAGTAACGAAATTTTTGAAAAGAGTGAGGTTTGACCTAAATTTGCACCAAGAGACCAAATTTTTGAATAATTAACTAATCGAATGACAAAAATTTCAGAATGGGGCCCTTACCATGACATGAAAGAGTTAATTTGATCATTGCTGGAAGGATGCAAATAGTGACACTAACATTGGCTCTATTTGGGGATGGTAGCTCCTTGGAGGTGCCAAGAACACCATAGATGAAGTGCATGTCCATTGAGTATGGATTCAAAAGGGAAAATACAAACTAAAAACTAAAATATTAAATTTATTTGAAAAAAAATAAAACTGGTTGAAAACTAACTAAAAGTTGACTCAAAACTGACTTGAATTTGACTAACTTAATTTTTAAAACAACATAAAACCAATGAAACTTTATGGCCTTCACCTCAGGCTCCAAGATTCGATGATTCTTTGCTTCACAATTTGCAAAAATTTAAAATGATATTTACAATGGATTTAAGAAATTTGAAACCTACATCAGAAAATGTAATTCTTAAGGATCCTACCATTGGCTGGTCCTCCTAAGCATTCTTCTCCATTCATCTCCTTCAGTATGAAAGCATGCTGCCCACGAAATTTTGAGACCTTGTATGGCCCTTTCTATAAGTTTTAAAATTTTCCATGCTTTCCTTTTTCCTTTTTCCTTGCATCCCACTAGAGGACTACATATTCAAGCTTAAAATCACCCGCCTTGGTTTTGTGGTCATACACCTTCTTTATATTCTCATGAAGCTTTGAGATGTTTTGAAATACCTCATCTCTCATCTGTTGAAGGTGAATCATATGATTTATTCGGCATTGTACATCATCCTCCTCACTTCCTACCTCTTGCAACAATTTCATGAGCGGGACTACAAGTGATGTAGGAAAAACATTGTCTGCACCATAAAATAACTAAAAAGGGGACATTCCGATAGATTTATTACTACTCACCCTATCCACCCACAAGGAATTCACAATCCTTTTGTGCAAGTTCTTATTGTTGGCCTCCAGCATCCTCTTTATGATATTAATCATATATTTATTAGAGGATTCTGCTAAGCCATTACCTTATGGATAATAAGCAGTTGAGTGCCCCAACTTGATGTTATATTTTTCAAAAAACTCAACCATCCTTTTTTATTTGAACGTTTCAGAATTATCGGTAATAATATTATGAGACAACCAAAATGATACAATATGTTAGTCTCCAAAAACTGAATAATTACTAGGTTTGTTGCTTGCCTTGTTGTGATCGCCTCGATTCATATGGTGAAGTAGTCAGTGGTTGTTAATATCCATTTGTGTTGTGCAGATGATGTAGGGTGAATCTATCCGATGAAGTCAAGTCCCCACTATAGAAAAGGTGCATGTACTGAAATAGGCTGCAAAGATAAAGGAAGAATTTTTCTTTTACCTTGAAACACTTTACACTCGTGGCAACTCATCACTATTTTGTACAAGTCTACAAAAAGAGTTGGCCAGTAGTATCCCACTCTCAACACTTTATTAGTTGTGGTATTCCAAAATAATGGCCCCCATAGTGTCCTCTATGAAAATCATTCACAACTTTTTGGGCTTCATTTTCAACTAAACAATTTAGTAAAATGCCTCCTAGATCTTTCCAATAAAGGACGTTGTCCAAAATGAAATATTTGGAAGATTTCAATTTAAAGACCTACCCTTACTCTTAGTCATGCCTGGAGGAGGGTTCTAATGCTGACGAACATATATGATATCAGAATACCAAGGAGATGAAATAACATATCAAATACATGTATAAGAGTGACATCCTCTTCTTCATTGGACAATGTTGTAATAAGGTTGATCTCTAGAACATGCAAATTTGACTTGGCCATGAGCTTTGCTAGACCTTGACCTTTGATCAAATTTGTGGGCTTGATCTCTAGGTCACATTACAACATTTTTCTATCCATTTCCCTCTTCTACCTTTCAGATCTGTCTGCATAATAACATATTTAACTGTTGCATTGGGGACAAAAGAAAAATATGCGGATGTACAATATAAACACAGAAATCCTTCAATGCTTTTACCAAATCCAAAGCCTGTTTCTCTATGATATTCTACTGAAGAGTGCTATCCCTGATGGTTTGGCTAAAAAATGTTATGGGTTGCTCAGTATTATCCTTTTTCTGCATCAAGGCTGCAGCCAATGTATGCTTGGAGGAAAATGAGAAAATGAGAAAATATATTAAATAATCTGGGCTAACTAAAACAGGGGTTGTGGCTAAGGCAAAATTTACTGAATTAAAAGACTTCTTGGCATCCTCGGACCACTTTACCTCATTGTATTTTTTCAATATGTTGGTCATTTCTCGAAGGTGCTCAACAAAATTTGGAATAAATCGGTGTAAGAAATTCATCTTACCATTAAAATCCTAAATTTCTTTCTTGCTCCGTGGAAAGTCAATTTACTAAATTTCCTCAACCCAGGAAGGGTCAATCTAGATTCCATCCTTAGAGATGATGTGACCAAGAAGTTTTCCCTCCTGCATGGAAAAAAGGATCTTTTTTAGATTGAGGGAGATTCTGAATTTCCTGCATTTCTGAAAAACAATCCTTAAGTGATACAAATGTTCATCCTCAGAATGGGAAAAAAATTTCAAATCATCTAAATATACGACTAGGAAAACATCCTTCTCATCTGCAAAGGCTATATCCATTTCCCGCTGAAAGGTAGACCCTGCATTCTTTAGTCCAAATGGAATCTTTGCATATTTGAAGATACCCCAAGGTGTAGTGAAGGCAGTTTTGTCCTAATCCTTCTCATGCACTAAAATCTAATTGTATCCCAAATATCCATCAAGCAAATAAATTTAGGAATCCCCAAACACTCTCTGTAAGATGTGATCCATTTTGTGAAGGGGTTAATTATATTTAAGAGAAACCTTGTTTAAATTTATGAAATATATGCAAAGCCTTATTTCACCAGTATTATTTATTATCGGAACTATATTAGATATCCATTCTAAAAACCTGATAGGAAAAATGATACCTGATTTGTAGATCCTGTTAACTTATTTTTCTATGGATGGAAATAACCTTGGGTTGATCCTTCTTAGCTTTTTCCGAAAGGGATTTTGATCGGACTTAATTGGAATGGCATGTTGTAGGATATAATTATTATAAACCTTTAATTCTACATAATCCCAAGAAAAAACATCAGAAAATTCCAAAATTAAATCAATGTACTTGTCCTTTACCTCAGGAGATAAAGACTTTGACAACTTGACCATCTTAGGTTTGTCTGTTGTTCCGATGTTTACATCCTCCACACCCTTTTATGTAGGAACCAATGTTGGATTCTGAGCCACATCATCTCGATCAAAAAATTCTTCCAAAGGTATGAGACCTCTTGGAATATTATTATCTTTCAGTTGTAAAATATCAACCTGGGTAGATTAAATGACCTGATCATCCTTGTCATAAACTTCGTCAATGAAAGAATTCTCGAATTCAACTTCATTCTGCAGAAAATTGTTTACCTGCTTATCATCCAAAAATAATTTCCAATACTGCAAGTTGCTAGGAATAATGGGCTGATGTTTAACATGGATTTCAAATTTTATATTGGTAAATATAAGGATTTTGAAATTACTTGTTGTTGTAGCAAGTGAATGTACCATGAGATTTTGACTTCTCGGCACTACTGACAATGTATGTTCAGGAAACATCTTCAGGATATTCAATACATCAGTCTGGTATGCTCTCATTCTTGGACGCTTGGATTGGTATTCCCCCTTTACCTATTTTATCACAAGTTTGGAGTCACCATATGCTAAAATTATTCTTGCGCCCAAATTTTTCAAGATATTGAGACCAGTTATCAATGCTTCATATACCACCTCATTGTTAGAACAATCAAAATCAAATTTGTATGACCCTAATATAACATTATTAGGAATATTAACAGGCTAATGAAGAGGGTTGTAGATCCAAATTCTGATGCATGACCTATATTTCCCCAAGGCACCATCAAAATCTATGGTCCATAGACCATTTTCATCATCCAAGTGCTGGAATTCTAATTTCTGTTCCGTCTCAAATTTTCAGGCCACCTCTTGATTCTGATCAGATGTTTTCTCTGCCTTATCTGATGACTAATCTGAAGCAGTTAGAAGATTCTCTTTTCCATTATCTAAAACTGTTCTAATACAATTAGAAATTTCTGGCATATCTTCTACTTCTACAAGATGACTATTTACATCATTCAAGCCACTATCATTGAACAAAATAAAATATTCTAAATCTGTATGTACAAAATAAATTGGATGATTATTAGGCTTCTCTTTGCTGGTTATCATGTAATTCATCTTCGTTTCTCGGTACAACTTTCTCAATTGCCCAAAAACTGGGATGGTGGCATAAGAGAAGTCTAGTTGCAAAGTGCCTCTCAACTTCACTCCCCAAGATCTATACAACAACATACCAAACTGTGGTGGTATATTAGCCACCACCACATCCATCAAGACATTATTTGCTGGAATTTGTTCAAGGGAAACTACTAAATCCTTAATAAGACCCAGAAAATGGACTCTACTTGAATCAAAGGAATACAATTCATGTTAAGGACAAGTGATATCTAGGCCCAATTTCTCCATAATGGCTTTAGGCATAAAATTGTGGGAAACTCCAGAGTCAAGAATGGAATTGTGAAGGAAATTTTGGTGGATTCCCAGGCTCAAATAGAATGGAGGAACTTCTTTATCCTGTAACTAACCTTCTATTATTGGACGAAATATAAGTTTAGGTTGGTCATATTTGAAATTAAGTATATCAGATGAAGGATCTACTTTTCACATTTTGGCTACATGAGACTTATATTGATTATTCTTGACAAGTTCAGTTAAAGGTATTGACACTTTAAATATGGAAATTTCATTTTCTAAGCTCAAAGGAATATATTTTTGTACCTCTTTAATGATGTCTCTTTTGTCGGCATGATCCTGTGATGTAGCTTCTTTCTTTCGGTTGTCCTTTTCTTTACCCAGTGAACTTGTAGATGGTTAATTTTTCTTGTTCTGACTTGCAGCTGCAGGTTCTTTTCCTTTATTTTGATTACCTTCAGAATTTTGTTTCGGTTGAGTATATTTTTGTTAAGATGCCCACTTCTGAATAGGATTTATTGGGACACCTGTACCCCTCAATGTGTACTTCCTCTGATATGAGCTGAGGGCATTAAATTATCCTTGCTGACAATCATCATATTCAACCTCCAACTGATGATCCTGGGCAAGAATATGGTCTTCATCCTTGGGAACATCTGTCTTGTCGACATACTCTTCATTTTCTATAAAAAATATGGGCTGGCCATCAATTGTAAAAAAAGTGATTTTCTTCAACAATATGATCTTCTTCTTCCTCACCTCCTTGAGCATAATTTTGCTGCAAGGGTGTTTGAATCTGTTGTGCCTGTGCTGGTTGCTTAGGTGCCCTCTATTCTATTTTCTTGATTCTGAATTGAGGCTGTTGTTGTTGTCCTCTGAAGTTAGGATTTCTAACTTTTGGTTCTGAATGTCTTTCAGTTTGGACATCCTGTCAACCATTCTTTCTATTGTTATTATCAAGGTATCTAGTTTTACATTGAAGGATGAGGATGCTTCTTCTTTTATATTTACTTGCCTCTCACCCTTCATTTTTGACTTCTTAATGAAAAAATTAGCTTCTACACTAATTTCATTCTTCTGCATGTCTTCTAATGTAGCAAGATTCATTTCTCGTAATTGGAAGGCCATCTCTAGATCAAATCCATCTGGGTAATGCAAGAGTGAAAACCCTAGAGGAGGTTTGATATAATTGGGAATGGAATTTTATACTCTATTGAATCGAGCAATGAAGTCTTGTACCGATTCATTTGGTTCCCTTTCCAGATGACCATATTCAGAAAGGATCTATAATGGATTCTTATTTACCTCCCATCTAGCTACGAAAGCATCTAGTAGTTGGTTTGAAGTGGCTATGGAGTTTGTATTTAATAATCTGAACCAAAATTTAACCTCTCTGGAAAAGATATGAACTATGATTCTCATTTTAGCATCACCTTCATCTAATTCTTCTAGATCAATAGAGTCAGTGGCTTTAACTATGTGATGTTTTGTAATGATTGAGGAATTTTCATCAAAAAGTGGGAGTATCTAGCCATAGCCTTGTGGTAAATCATAGAGTTGACCTAGTAAGATGACGGGTGCAAATCTGGCCATAACTCTTGCTTAATGAAATAAAAGAGTGACAATAGGAAGAGTTTGTTGAATAGATAATGAAGTAAATGGTGCAGATGAGGAAGCAACAACTGAATGTGATTGTGTCGTGATAGGTATTGACTCTCGTTTATATTGGATTATGGCTTTTTATGATTGGTATTGAATTTGGTTTGCTAAACTTTCCAGCCTATAGAATTGATTCCAGACTTTAGTGTCAAAGTCTGATTTAGAATTAGTTTCTTCAAAGGGTAATTTTTCTTCAAGTTTCAAAGAACTAATATCTATCTCAAATAATGATTTTACCTTAGAAAGCCTTAATGGGTAAAATACTATATCAGATAATGAGGTTTTAGACTTATATAGAAACAAAGACAACTCAAATTTTAAATCAAAATATATGTCTTTGAGAGAAAGAACTTCTGCAGGCAGCGAAGAAGATATTACCAATGGAATTAGATTTGAATAAATTTATGTAGCTTGATATTTGTGCTTCCAAATAAGCCTCTCTGGATCTTCAACTAGATCGGCTTTGTGAGGATCAGAATTTGATCTGGTGTATCTCCTCGAAGCCAAAATGTTCAATTTTCAGCAACTTGGTTCTCTGCAACTTTTTTCAGATCAGCCTCAACAAAATCTTAGACCTATCATCCAAAGGCTAAGAATTCAAAGAATTAATGGTACAACTAGGGAAGATATGTAACTTTCTTCCTAGTATGGTCTCCAAGATGTTATCACTCCACCGGATATTTGAGGCTGAGAAGAGACCAACAAAGGTAACCACATACCAATATTTTTCCTAGTAGGGCTATCAACTTGGAAAATATTGGTCTATGGTTACCTTTGTTGGTCTCTTCTCAACGTCATAGATCTGGTGGCGTGATAACCAGTCTCACTTCAAAATAATTGACATATCCATGCTTGGAAGTGTGGACCTTCCTCTGATTATCATGACACATTTTTAACTTGTGCAATGTTTCATTCATCTGACGAAAATAACAAAACCTTTGTAGCTGTGCCATTGTCTTGCCTACACCAACATGCCCTAAAACACGAGAAAAATGTGCTTCCGTGATCACATGTGCTCTTTCTACCCATGGTATACACAACTTACCAAGATGGTACAATAACCTGCCATAAACATGGTAATTATCTTCTTCCACCTAAGCATTATGAGTTGGTGATTCATAAAAATCTTTGAAAATTGTATCTGTAACATATTTTTCATTGTAACCTTCATGCACTAAAGAACTATTTTCCAGAATAAATGAAACATTCAAAAAATATTTTGACAACATATCATCTACTTTGTTTATGGTACCTTTATTACACTTGATTACTAAGTGGACTTGCTGCAAAAAATCCATCCATCAATAATGTCGATACTACTAAAACTTAGTTTGATATTGAAAGTATTAGAGTGGTTGATGATCTGTATGAATAATTGTTTCTTTTTCTTACCCACTAGAATCAATTTCTATTTCAAACGGATCTTGAAGTTCTAGTGGAGCTATTACAAATTTCTACTTCAATGTATCAAATTATTTTTGTTTTTTTCCTGTCCACTGAAAGGAGACGTTAAAACTTGTTAAAGCATGAAGTGGTGATGTGATAAAAGAGAAATGAAAAAAAAACTTCCTCCAATACTGAACTGCACCCACAAAACTTCTAACTTCCCATCTTGAACTGAAAATAAGAATATCATTCTCTACAATACGAATCTGATGATAACGATTTATTAAATTCAGTTTAATGATTGATATACAATACATGCATATATTCAAAAGAGGTGATACAGATAGTAATTGAATCCCATGTTGTATTTCTCATTTTGGAAGGAAAATTTTTGGTTCTTTAAACAGTTCTTCATAAGAATCTACTATTTCAACCATTTTTTGCTTAAACTGAGAATCACATCCTTGAAAATCATCATACTTATTTTTAGGTTGTTTCTTAACAGACATGAGAAAATAATTTTTACTTGAAATTATGAGTCTTTTCATTTGACCAACATTGATTAAATCCAATGTGGTCTTACTTTTGTGTGCCCTAACAATGTATTCAATTACTTCTTTAAAGAGATGATACTTATTCTCCTTTCTATAGAATATGGCATCTCAACCATAAAGATAAGGACTACCCAAAACAACTCTATATATGTACAAAGGAATCACATCTAAATAAACTTCATCAAAAAAATTAGTTGTGATTGCAAACTTTAACCGACACTATTTTGTCACATGAATCTCAGTGTTTTCCTTTAACCATCCTAAATGATAAGGTTTTGGATGATTCTTAGTTTGAAATTCTAATTTACTCACTAATTGCTCGGATATTAAGTTTGTTTGTGATCCACTATCAAATAATGTGTCAATTTTAATGTTCTTGGATATTATCCTTATGAGAAACAATTCAATAATTTTCTTATCTTTAACCACATTATTAAATTTTGAAGAAGATGTAGAAAAAGTAGAACTAGAACTAGATTCAGAAGGATTACTTGTCAGATCCATAGAGGTTATCTTCTTTTCTTCACCAAAGTTAGGTCCCAAATCCTGTTGGACTGCAACCTTAAATTTCATTTCACCCTTCTTCTTAGGGAACTTCTTTGGCTTGAGTTCCAGATGAAGCTTCCAACACTTGGATTCATCATGTCCAACCCTCTGAAAATGAGTACACATATGCCTTTTTCCTTCTTTTTGAGCTATTGTCGGTTTTTTCCCTTTTCTTATTAGAATCCTTGATCTATGAATTCTTGAATGATTTATTTGACAATTTTCACTGAAACTGTCTACCCGCTGCTTCAATATGAATGGATTTTACACACATTTCATCAAATTCAGTTGGATTAAACATAAGTAATGTATGTTGTAAATAAGAATGCAAACTTCCAATATACTTTAGAAAAATCTCCCATGTGTTTAATGGAATATCAAGTGCTAATGGATTCTTTCTGAATTCTTGTGTATACTCTTGCACACTTTGTCCTTTACCTTGCCTTAAATGTTGCTAATCCATTAAAACCTGTTGCGTATATCCTAAATCGTAGAATTTCTTTCTAAGAGATTTAATAGAATTAAACCATGAGGAGATTATTTTACCTTTATGCTTTAAATATGATTGAGTTTTACTCTCCCACCAATTCAAGAATGTACCCCCAATTCTAAGTGTAGCTAACTAAATTCTTGCAGAATCATCAACAATATTCTGAATTCTAAAATATACTTAAAGTTATTTAATCTAATTATCTAACTTTTTAGGATTCATTTCACCATCATATATGGGCATTTCAAACTTAACATCAAGCTTCAAAAAAGGAGATTTCTTATGTTTCTTCTTTTATTGAGAGTCTGAATCTGAACTAGAGTTGTGAGAGGATAAATAAGAAGAATAAGAAGATGAATATGGAGAAGAAGGAGATCCATTACTATCATATTTTTCCTTTCCCTTTTTCACTTTTGAGGCTTTAGAGGATGAAGCTGCATCTCTAGTCTTCTTGTCTTCACGAAGCTCTGTAATGATTCGCTGCATATTAAGAAATATTTGTTGAGTTTGATCCTTGCTCTTTGTCTCAGGAGCTTCTCCTTCATTTGAACCTCCCATATTTTGAGTGACTTTCCTCTTTCCAATCTTTGGATTTGTCTCCTCGAGTTTCCCTTCCCCACATCGCTATTACAGAGTAATTTTTCACCCTACTCACTTCCCATCCCTGATCCTGAAGTTTCGTGTGAAGAATCTTGTGGAGTATATCCACCTTGGAAAAATACATAAATACATCCTCTGAAGACTAATATAAAGCTCCCATGAATAATTCCTAAATAAACTTAGCTCAAACCCTAAATTTCTGGGTCAACTCTTTTCTCTAATTACCTTCCTCTGTTGAAGGCAAGATGCCTATTCTAGCCTAGCACTGTTAGTTCCCTTTTGACTAATAAAACCATGTTTAACCCTTTCTATTAGTGTTTCCTCAAATGGAGGAGAATATTTGACCTATAGAAGTTTCCAGGACGATGATCTAAATATTGTTCGATGGAGATAGGGTCGATCTCTCTCATTTGGAGCTCTTGATATTATCAATAGGGGATTATCCCTTGAGAAATGGGCCTTACTCCTTCTTTCATGGGCTTCTAACTCCATTTCCCTTCCTATAAATTGATCCCCATACCTCCACTACTAGTTGGTCATTGTTGGGTTGGTTTGATCATTCATCCTTTGCATCCCTATGATGTGTCAATGCCTAATCTGTCATTTGAAAGAAGGATCGCTTAAGAGCCTCAGTTTGGACTCGGATTACACCAAAGGGAGGCCTCCAACATCAAGGCCACGATTGTAAGCTTCCTCTTTTACATTATTAATAAATAAATCTGGTGTTTCACTTTCTATATTTGTTTGAATATTCACATGAATAACCTAATTATCCTTGATCTGTTAGGTAATTAACATTCAATGTATGATTTGTATTGGATTACATTTTTTTTTGTCACTTGATCACCTGTAGGTATTCGAACGCCAATAGGAGTGAGGATCGAGCTTGAAGGGCCATGGATCGAGGCCTTCACCAAATATTTTAGCATAGCATGAGGAAGATGTAGGATATTTTCCTTTTCTTGTCATGTTTTGAATGTTAATTAAGAAGGTGTTCATTAGATAGTATCATAAGTTTCTAGACCCACTCTAGGGCTAGAGAGATCGCCTTTTTCCAAAGAGGGGATTGTCTTCACAACAGTCACGACCTAGATCTATTCAATACTCATTGGAAAATATCCTTCTTAAACATGATCAACCTCATTTTGATACCAAAATATGATCTAGAATATACAAGATTGATTATTTTCATAATTGACTAAGGATGCATTTATGTGAATGAATGAAGAAAACTGAGTCTTACTATGCATTAAAAATGAACTTGAGAATAGAATATAAGAATAAACAACATAAATAAAAGATTCATACACAACAAACATTGATTACAGATTTCGTCCCTCTTGGACTTTGTCTCCGGGCCCACTTCCAAGTGAGGGTCTATTATAATATGAATGCTCTAAAGAGTTTATTTACATGAAATTTTTCCAACTGATCTATGCACACAAGAACTACTAGTTACTATTAAAAATAATCCTTCTATCTCATCTTTCCAATGCTTACCTCTGTTCTCAAAAAGGCCTAAGGATACCCAGGATATGCCCAAAAGAGCATCTACAGGTATACATAAATTTATTTTTCTGAAACTCACTATTCACTCCCAACTCACTGGTGCAATTTCAAAAATTTTATAAAGCCTCGGGCAGGTTTTAGGTTGAAACTCTCGAGCTATAGTTGGAAATTTGTTTGGAATGGTTGAAAAAATTACATAGTGGTGCAATTACATTTCTCGGCACAATAGCATATAGTTTCAAAAAATATAATACAAAATTTTTATTGAACCACGCCAACAGAGACTCAATATAACCTTCGAATATATTTTAAACAAAGTCCTATTAAAACACCAGCAGATATATAGCCTATGGCATATGGTTATTAACTGAATTTATCATTAAACTTTGTACCATATCGCAAAATCCCCTCCTGTATTATTGGCATATGGTTTAACTTTGGCATCAACAGTGAGCTTAACTGTATCACATGGAACTTGTATCCCAGTGGTTGAGCCACATATCTACCACCCCATGTTGATTACTCTGACAATGATTGCAAATAACTCCGCCGGTTGACAAGAACCCTCCCTCATGGCAAGTTGACTCACATCCTCCGCTACCAAACTGTGTATCACATCCGCTGCATTGAAACATATTACTCTGCCATTGTATTTTTGGCCATAGGTTAAAATATATGTTCTAGGTTTTATCTTCGGTTCCACCATGAGTAGGTTTGTAAATATTTTAGAAACCATATATATATATATATATATATATATATACATATATATACATATATATATATATATATATATATATATATATACATATATATATATATATATATATATATATATATATATATATATATATATATATATATATATATATATATATATATATATATACAGATATATATATATATATATATATATATATATATATATGTATGTATGTATGTATATATATATATATATCTATATGGTTTAATTTTTAATAAACCTTGTTCTCTAGTAGTATTGTGCTCCATATATAATGGTCCTCGTAGTTTAAGTGTTGTGTTGTTGTGCCCATATAGAATTACACCATGGTTTATACAACATTGTTTGAACCTTGGGTTAATGTTTGACATTAAAAATGTTCCATAACCATATTAATGCACCCCTTCTATGAAATATCAACCAAAAATAAAAAATCTCACCATTCAACCTAAATAATTGCACTTGTTCACCATATACTTTGACGGACAACTTCTCCTTCATCCGGAGACCAAATGAGAAACTAAAAGTCCCACCAGATTTAGATCGACGGGCTCTACTGCTTGGTGTTACTTATGAGAACAACTGAGACATTTGAACTTGGAGAAATTAGAGGATCCTTCTGGATCAGTTTGCGGGAGCGACAATTTGAAAAAATCAGTGAAATAGAAGTACAAATGTAGCTATAATGTGAGAAATTGCCACTATCAGTGTGCACTGACTGTTGACATGGATTGGACATCACACAGGAATAGTCTTTATCATTTGAGAACTTTTGAGGTCTAAAATGGGCCTCTTGAGAAAAATGTAAGACCAAAATAAACTTTATAAAAACCAATAGGATTCAAGATGATTATGTCAACCACGGGGGATGATTCACCATTTTTGGGGTAAAAAGGTAAAAAGATTAAAAGATAATAAAATAATAAAACTACTTTTTCAACTTATATTTTTAACTTATTTCCTAAGGTTTTACTCAAATTTCGAGTGGGAGTACTCGTTGGATGAAAAATTTAATTCCTCATCCAAGGAGTACCCGTGTTGCATACTTTTGATGGACTCTCCTACATGAAAAATGAGAAATACATGAAAATATCTGATTATCAGGTTTTGTCATGTATTTTTCATTTTTCGTGTAGCAGGGTCCATCAAAAGTATGCAACATAGGTACTCCTTGGATGAGGAATCAAATTATGCATCCAAAAAGTGTTCCCGCTCGAAATTTGAGTAAACCCATAGGGAGATAAGTTGAAAATACGAGTTGAAAAATAAGTTTTTTCTTTCTTCCCTCTAAAATTTGTTGATGTAATCTAATATTATTTTATTGTTTCCACTATTATTTCATAATTTTCTTAAGAATCCCATTTTAGACCTCAAAAATCCCCTAATGGGAACGTATTATGCTTGTCCAAGGTTGTGTAACAAAATGCACTCATGAACTTGTTTCAGACTGAGTATGTGTGTGCAAGTGACTTCGACACTCTCGATACAAGAAGGGAGCTTAAAAGCTTCAGCTGACTAAGAGGGGAATATGGAACAACCAATCCCAAGATCCATAGTAATCTCTAAAATTTGAGTGTATGCAAAATTTTACAAGGTGTTTGTCACAATTACAATAAAAGCTTAGTATGATTGTGACACACTACCAAATTATCACTCTAATGGGTTCCAAAACTAGCCATTATAATGCACATGTTATTTTGCTAATTTTCATGATTCTAAACATTATATATAACTATATAAAAAAGAGAAATCAAAATAAGTGTCATAGAAAACTCTAAATCACTTCCCTAAATTTATATATGATACTTAATGTAAACTCATTAATATTAATTATGAGACGAAATTCAACATAAAATAAAACTAAAAGATGCAATATAAATAAAGAATCAATCCCAAAACCTTTTATATGAAACAAACATTAAACCACTTTAATTTACCAAAGTGAAGAATCAACCCCAAAACCTTTTATATGAAACTCAAAACATTACACCGTTTAATTTACCCTCCAAGAAATTTGTATGAAATGATCCAAAATTATATATCCATATTTAAAAAAAATTCTAAGTTAATCTTCTACCTAACAAAACTTCAATCATAAATGTCTAAATTTTTAGAAACCACCTTGTTGGACTTAATTTATTAAACTATGTAAAAACAGTTCAAAACTTCTCCAATCATTTTGTGATCAATTCAGATAAAAGGAAGTCACTAATGAGATAAATTTCTATGTCCAAGATTAAATTGGTGGTTATGACAATATCCAAGAATAAGGCACCTAGTCCAGATGGTTTCAAAATGTATGGGGAAAATATTCCTCTCCCATAAACTGTTTTTTGACGACATTATTTTATTTTGTTTACTGACCATAAGAGAGGTGAAAATAATGAGACATGTTTTACAGATATTTATGGAAGCCTATGGTACTGCAGTGAACACTAAAAAATTGAAAATGTTTTTCTCTAATGTTCCATATATGCTTCAAATTGGGTTAAGTAGAACCCTAGATTTTACCAGAGGTCACCTGCATTCTAAGTATTTAGGAATCCCTTTAGTATTATTCTATAATAGGGCCTCCATATGGGAAGAACTATTATAAAGATCTCATCGAAAATTGAACAACTAGACTTATAGGGAAGTCAAATTCCTAATTCACCTAGTATTAATGAAAGTAGTGTTACAAGCATTACCAAATTATAAAATCTTGGTAATTCCCATTTCTATTACTGTGTGCCAATAGTTAAGATCTCTATGGAGAAATTTCTTATGGAAAGGCTTAGTTAAAACTCAGAATGGGGATTAGTAGGGTGGAATAGGTTGATCACTTCAAAAAATAATGGTGGACTAGGCCTCTTAGACCCCTTCCTTAACAGTAAATCCTACGCTATGAAGTTATGGAGGATTTGGATTCAGGGAGGTCCCATGTTATCGTAATTACTTGCCTTTTTACTCACAGACTGATAGATTAAATTTCAATGGAAGACGCAAAGGCTCAGGGGTTCAAAATTAGGCATGAGAAACTACGGATGTGGAGAAACAACTAGCTTTCTAGGAGATTTGAAGAGGAATGCTGACATCATTTTGGGAGGATTGGTGGAAGCAGTATCCACCATTGGAGAAAAATGATAAGCTACAACCTATTAGAGCATTAATGCAAGCCCAAGGAGCCTTTAAAGTGGTAGAATTTTGGAAACCTTTTAATAAGGAGAAATTTTGGAGACAGTTGAAGACAGTGGGTGATTGGGAACCCTCTAGGGATGTTCTCCCTTGGGAGGAATTCTAACAAACCCTTCTCAATAGAAGTATATGAATTTCTCCTAAACAAGATATGTTGTAGTGCAGGAGGAAATCAACTAACACATTCATAGTAAAATAAGCATGCTATGCCATAGCTGACTCTCTCTTACATTATGATACCACTTTGTGGCACAAAATTTGGCAAGATTGTGGATGGCCAATTTTTTTTAATTTCTTATGGTTGTTACCTTGGGGGCGCACCCTAACTTGGGACTGCCTTAGAAGGAAAGGTTTCGAGGGCCCCTCAATGTGCCCGCTATGTTCATAATACTAGGAATCTGTCGACCACCTTTTTCTCATGTGTTCTTACACCGGGATAATGTGGGATTTTGTAAGCCAAATATTTATATCTACTTTACCTAGTTCGGAAAACAGTAATACATGGATAGAATATTTTTTTAGTAAAAAAATCAAAACCCTTATTATAATGAAAGCCTCGTATATCACTATGGGGTTCTCTCTTTGGAATTTATGGAAAGAGAGGAATATATGTATTTTTAAGGGAAAAAAATGCATATCTCCATTTTATAGGAAATTACAATTAAAAATATCATAGAATTGGTGTTGATGTCTCTTCCTCATGCATATGAAGGAACAATTGATGACAACTAGGACCTCATATTTAAAGGACTTGACATTCAACTTATTGTTATAAAAACCTTCTCTCCTAGGAATCGCAGAAGAGAAATATTTTTTTCAATAACATTCTCCCCCCCCCTCCTAAATCCTTCATCAAACTGTGTTTTGATAATGCATAAAAGGGTAATCCAAAAGATGCAGGTCTAAAAGGCATATTCAGATGAGAATTCAAATGTAGTACATGATTGTGATTTTTCCTTTTGGGTGACTTCAAACAACCTAACGAAATTTAGTGAATTGTATAAAGGACTTCAAATAGTTTTAAGGGAAGGTTTCAACTTGCTACAGATCCATGAGGATTATCAAACAATGATTAATTGTGTAAACAAGCTCTTACTAGGTCACCCACCAGAGAAAGTGATTCATACTTGGCACTTACAGGAGGTGGTAAGTAATATCAAGGACTTGTTGATTAAATTTGATTATTTTATTTTTAATCACACGTGGTGGGAAGGAAACAATATGGAAGATATTTTGGTCAATGGCCAACTGGGGAAGCTCAAGTAAACACATATCCATTGATGTGTCATGGTCATAATCAATAAGTAGGGAAGGCTTTCAGGATTTAAAGCACTGGGTCAATCAAGATAAATACCTACTTGTAACTTGGGACCCCGATGGGGGTGTTATCACGATATCATATTAGGCATTGAAAAGAGATATGTGTCCTCCTTTCTGCAGGAATTTTCTGGCGGGGATAATAATTAACATGAGGGGATATTGTGAGGGGATGGAGGTCGCGGCCCTCAAAGTGAGAGTTGGGCTCTACACATATCTCTGCATGGGATGCATGTGGAAAATACTAGGTTCACACCATAAGAGCCACAAACCCGAGCCTCGTCTTATTAACTACTTACAAGGGACAAAAAAGAAAAAATTGGTCATTGGTTTCATTAATGCAACTCATTTCACTTGCACATGCATGGAGTGTCCCTCCCATCGAAGATTGGTTATCAGAAGGAACTTCCCTGATAATAGTAGAATATAATGTTCATTAATGACCTCACTTCAGGTCAGTGCTTTGGGATGGTTAAAATTTAATGTCAAAAATACACTTGGATACTGCTATGGGATTTTCAAATGGCATGTTCTAATTCTGGTAGCTGATACCTCACACTCGTTTCTATTTAGGTAAACTTCATCATATGTTTGGCGTGGCAGAAATACATTGATCATGAGATCGACATTCCTTAGCTATAGAAGTATCGATTTTGGTGGTGGACACCTCCTCAAGGGGCCACAATATATGCTAGTTTGGGTACATTTTTAACTTCTCCGTCTCACTTAGTAGGGCAGAATTCAACTCTGTTACAATGATGGGCAATCCTGAATCCCATAGTTTTTTATTGTTGGATATCAAGTTTGTTATAGGGATATATTTTGTCTCATATATGGTGTCCATTTTTTGTGTTATTTCTCCACAACTCTGGGACATGCCCCTCATTTGAATTGGTCATTGTACTTCCCTCGATAACTTCACAAAATTTCGACCCATCGGGCATTTCCTTCATTTTCCTAGTGTTAGTTAGTGGTGTTTTGTACCAATTTACCTTCTTAATTTGGTTCTGATATGGTTCCTCCATCTTATCACCTTTTCTTCCCTCAATCGCCTCAAACCCTATAAAAATCGGCTACTCATAAAATATGGGTCTCTTGGTAGTCAAATACTTTTGAGGTTTTGTCTGAAAGGGGGTATAAAGTCTTACATTATCACATTCATTATACACTATTTAGAGTCTCTTGCAAGTGGCGATGTGGGTTTATTCAGGGGTTGTTAATACTTCTGACCATTACTGTAACCTATTTTTTTTGTCTTTACAGGGATATCTTTTTCTGGTTGTCGATCTTCATTTTGTCCTTCAGTTGTTTGAAGTGTTTGTTTTATTAGTTGTTGGCAGGTCTTCAGTGGAAATGCCACCTTGATAAATGCTTCCCATCCATATGGGAGGAGCTCTAGGGGCATCTTCTTCAAAACATCACCTACTATTTGGGTGGAAATCAGTGTCAAACTTGTTTGATGCGACTCCCCTGCAGGTTAGAAAAGAGATTCTTCATTTGGATGCAAGGGAGTTTTGAGATTGGAAATACCATCTTGAATCATGAATTGGTGGAAAATCTCTCAAATGGGTTCCTGATACTAGGAAATTTAGGAAGAGAAGATTGCATTTTCTCCATTCCATAACATTACACCATTAGATGGAAACACTGCTTAGCATGGTTATTCGGGATAAACAAGTAGAGAACTACACGCTCTTTGTTGGACATGATGAAATCGAGAGAATACTGAGAGAGATTAGGTATGGCATTAACAATATAGTCGGCAACTAAATCAAGTGAAATATTCGTGGTTTTCGACTCACAGATAGACTCAAATGAACATTAGGATGAGGAAACAGTGATCAATGCTCCACCTTTGAAGAATGTTACACCTTTGAACACTACAAATGAAAACTCTCCTCACTCTCAAGTAATCATTTGAACTAATATGTTCATTATGTCTACTCTCTATGTACACTATGTTTACTATGTATTTTTAGTTGTTGGTAGCTATGTTCTGCTTTTTGAAATCACTATAGTTTTTTACTATCAGCAATGTTAATGACTCCAAGTTATTTTTGGGTTATGGTAATCATAATTTTGTTTTGTTTTCAGATATAAATACAAGATTGTTACATATGCACTCCTTGGCATAAGGGTTGTCTCAAAAATCTTTTGATCAGTTTATATGGCCCGGTCATATTGGATGCTACTCATCATCTTCCACTGTAGGCATGAAAATTTATCTATATAATCTTTGTTATTATCAATAGAAATTAGTAGACATAATTTAAAAAAAGGGTTAGATATCAATATTCGTTATTCAGATGTGTGATTTGATTGAAAATGCATGGTTATATTATTAGGGTCCATCACAATTAAATAACAAATAGTCAAATACATTCGGAAGCCTTTTTTTTGCTTTTATGCCTTTCCGTAAATGAGGAACACGAAGTTATAAAGTATAATTAAAACTAATTTTATATTTATTTCTCATTATTCATTTTTTTTAATAATGATGTTGCTTTTATTTAATATTTGTAATGATGGTATTTAGAGGATTTATATTATACATTTATAAATGAAAGTATTATATTCTATAAATTGAAATAATTTGAAATATAATTAAAATTTAAATCGAAGAAAATTAGATTTCATATTAAAAATATTATATATTTAAGAATTATAGAAATAAAGAATAACCATATATTAAATATTTTATTTTATATTTTTATATAATAAAAACAAAACAAAAAAATAACATTTTAAATTAGTATATTTAAAAATTGAATTATATTATAAAATTGGACAAAATTCATGTCTAACGTTATTATAGAAAACATATTTAAAAATATGTGTTATATTAATTAAAAACATTTAAAAATATATATATTTATAAAAGAATATCAAATATATTTAAATTAATATAATTTATAATTTTAAAATATTTATTTTATATATTAAAATAAAATTCATAATAATTTAATATTTTTTTAATAATGATTTTATAATTAATTTAATTATTATTATTATTATTTTATTATGTGATTTATTGTCTCTAGAGATGGTGACCACTAACCACAAAGCTTGGTCACTAGATTGTCACTAGAATTGAACTTGTGACCTCTCAATAGTAAAGGAATTTTAGCCACAAGGAGTGGACCCACTAAGCTAACCCTCAAAACTTTTCTTTTTAATGTTACTAAAAGTATAATGTTTAATAGCATTAATTTTATTCTCTCAATTTGTATTTAGTTCATTAAATAAAATCAGCATTTAACCTTACACATTACTTAAAAATCATTAATAAAGACATTACTTATTAATTTAACTATATTTGTGCATGTAAAATTCTGTAATTCATAGCTAGCTTTCAAAATAAATCTTCCAAAAAATTATATTAGACATTTGTGAATTGATGCTTTCAAACTACTAAGTGTAGTTCATCATGAGAATAATTGATGAATGTGTTGATCAATATCAATTGATATATATCTACTACAGAGATGTGCAATGGTTACGAAAAGAACATTATAGAAAAATAAAAAATAATAAAAATGAAGGTCAAGCTAGTGTTAATAAAAGAATTAATAAAATATTATTAATAGAATAATAGTTCTATAGATTTTTAATTTACTCAATAAAACTATTAATTTATTTAATATTATTAGAACTATACACTGATATGGATTAGCACATTTATCAATTATCGTGATGAGTACTAGTTCGAAATGAAATGTCTAATGTGATTTTACGGAAGAGTTATTTTGAAAAAATTAACTATAATTATCTAAAAAGCATTAAAAAAACATTATTTATTAAATTAAATATAATCATTTATCTTTAAATTAATAAATATATTTTCATTTTTATATGCACAATCGTAATGTATCGAGGGTTTTTTTTAGAGAATTGAATCCATTTATGCATTTGAAAATATATTTTAAACCACAAAATTCACAATCTCACAAAAATTATAGATGGACTTTAACAAAAATAAAATAAAATGTCAAATGGTTAAACTATTCATTTTCAATTTAACATATCATATTTACAAAGTAAATATTCTCTACCCTATCCTCTTAATTGAAGCTAGGCTTCCCTCCATAAGCATGACTGACTAGGTATATCATGTATAAGAAGAAATTATTTAACATGGAAGCCAAGAGCTTCCTAAAATTGCTTCTAACTCTAGCCAAAACCCCCAACCTTCAACTCAAGCGAGGATGACATAAGGATTCTCAATCTTGGCTGGACCATTAGGGGATAAGGGAGGAGGTCATCTTGAAGAATAAGGATAATGTTTAAAATATAATTACTTCCAAATTTAAGGATAAGTTGTGGGGGGACAAAGAGTTAGAGGGAAAAATGAAACTAAGCTATTATAAGGAGGTGATCAAGCCCAATCTTGAAAACCATAATTATATATCTATTCTTTCTATTTTCAATAATGAAATGGACTTTGCCAAGATAAGAACTAATTTTCATGACCTCAAAGTGAAAGTGGGCATTGGTCAATTCCCAAAATGTCATGTGATGAAAGAGTCTACCACCTATGTGATACTAAGAGGGTTGAAAATGAAAAGCACTTTCTCTTCGATTGTCCAACTTTAATTGACATCCATTCTAAATTTCAAAATATTTGACACACTACCAACCTTCCTAACTTGTTAAGTCAACATAAATATGGTGATCTAGGAATGTTTCTCTCACTTCTTTTCAAGCATAGAAATAAAATGTTAAAGAATCACAATTAATATCTTACCATCTTAATGTTCGATAGACCATATTGATCTTAATGGATGTTAATTATCATTATCATAAAAATTTAATTAACAAACTCATTATCATTTACTTTATTTTTTTAATATATATAGAATCTTGATTAAATCATTAAAAAATAAAGGAAAATATCATTTTGTAAAATAAAAATAATACTAAATATTATTACATATAAATTTAAGAAGAAATTATGCTGTGATAAAAAATTAAAGGGAAAAAATAAACTAAAATATTATAATGAGGAAGTCAAATCAAGTCTCTAAAATCAAATGTCTCTATATCTTAATTAGTGTAAAGAAGAAAATAAACACTACTAAAATAAAAACAAAATCTCATGAGCTCCTTAATGAAACTAGGAGTCAGTCAATTCCCAAAACACCATGTGATGAAAAAATTTCTTAACTTTATTAAGGTAAGAGGGTTGAAGATGAAAACAATTTCTCTCAAATTGTTCAACTTATTTAAATTTCAAAATAGTCTTAACATTTTAACTCAACAAAATTATGGTAATCTCTCAAAGCTTATCTAAAAAAGAAATAAAATTATGGTTTTCTAAATAAGAAATAAAATTCTAAAAAATTCTAAGTAATATTTTATCTCTAAAAATTTCATAGACAATTTTAGACCTTGAGTGACATTAATCACCATCAACAACACTTAAAAAATACTAAATTAAACTAGTATAAATGTTATCTTATTCTAAATAATCTTTTTATTACTATATTATTATAATAATAATAATTAAAAATTAGTTATATTATTATAAATAAGCAATTTATTAATATAATTTTTAATTTATATTTCATAAATTTATAATAAAATTATTCATTAATATTATTATTAATTTTTTCCTTAAACTAGAAAGTTATTCTATTACCATATATTATCTTATTCTAAACAATCTTTTTATTACTATATTATTATAATAATAATTAAAAAATAATTATATTATTGTAAATAGACAATTTATTATTATAATTTTTAATTTGTATTTCATAAATACATATATTATTATTATTTTTTTCTTAAAGCTAGAAAGTTATTATATTACCATAAAGTAGTAAATATACATATATAAAATTGTAGGTTCAATATACATATGCATAGAAATGGTAGGCTTTAACATGATTGGAGGAGCTAAAGCAACTTCTAATTTTGATCAACTAAAACAGTTATTAGTGGCCTAGTCAACCACAAACCAATAAACAAAAACTACTTGATGTCGGCCCAAAGGGAAACTAAACAATATATGGAGAGTTTAGAATATATTTTCTAGTATGGCCGGCCTACTATATAGCAAATTAGGTTGGAATTGCCTTCAAATTTAGAGAGTAACTAGAGTATGTTTTAATGTAGCAAGACATACCCATCAGAAAGACAAAAATATAATCTTGGAAGCAAGAGACCAAATATAGAACACAAAAAATATGCAGAGGGGGCATTCAAGACCTTAGTAGGATTATCCTTTGAGCTACCGGTTACAATAGAGATGATAAATCCCCCATGCTTATTACCTAACTAGGTACAAATAGTGACAAAAATATGTGAATAGTTGTCCAAATTATTGAGACGTTGGTGGAGCTCTAGGATTCTATGTCATGGCCTTGGAGGGCATGACATAGAGATGATAAATCCCCCATGCTTATTACCTAACTAGGTACAAATAGTGACAAAAATATGTGAATAGTTGTCCAAATTATTGAGACGTTGGTGGAGCTCTAGGATTCTATGTCATGGCCTTGGAGGGCATGAAGTACAAATGTCTACATATACCAATAAAGCTCGAAATTGTGATGAAATTTAGTTTCCTAGGTTTTGCTAATACAAGGTCCTAAACAAGATCTTGAAACATGAATTCCACCTCCTCATTTGAGTAGCAAGCTCATTCATTAATGGCCTCTCCATCTATAATGTAGAGATGCTACTTGATGTTGGCTGGATAAGAGGTGTGAAAATATTTGGCTACATTCCTAGTTATCATCTCTACTCTACTTTGGCAGATTGGAGATTTTTCAAAATGAACAAAGAATGGATCCATTGTTGATGGAAACCACAAAATTAATTAGAAATATAAAATACATAAAAACCATACTAATAGTTACCCAAAATTTGGGGAGAAATGATTAATAGGAAACCATTGTGGAGGCTACTCAAATACTTCATTAGCTTGTGATAGTAGGGTGCCCACACATTATTATTTGACAGATAATTTTGGCACTACTCTCCACCATAATGTTTATAGAGTCCTGAGACATCAATTAGGAAAACTCCATCTATATTGGTTGAAGCTTCACTAATTCTAGTACCATCTAAATATGCCATGGTGGCAAGTATGGCATGTGAAACTAGGAAAAATCCATCTATATTGGTTGAAGTTTCACTAAGTCAGGATATGTCATGGTGGCAAGTCTCGCATATGAAAAAAATATTACAATATAGCACATAGCCGAAGAAAAAATTACCAAATCTTTACCACATGTCATTAGTCTTAACCACATCTTAATAAACTAGTATCTACTAGATATAAAGGATTAAATTTTATTATCATTTAATAACATAAAAATATATTTAACATAATATATAATATTTTTTAATTTTATAAAAAAATATATATTTTTGATAAATTTTTAATATTCTTTATTATCATTATTTATTAAAAATATAAGAATATGTAATTTTGAAATTTAGCTTCACCGCGGTCATATATATAGAATAGAAAATATTCATATAAAATTTAATATTATAAATATATAACTTTATTTATATTAATATGGAATAGAAAATATTCCTATAAAATTTAATATTATAGTTTTTCAAAATGACATATATTAATATATAATATTATAAATAATTTTCATATAAATTTAAATTTGCTTATAAATATAAATAATGAGATTTATTTGTAAATAAAATCTTTAAAAAATTTTATAATATAAAGAGGTCATTCACCTCACTCTAAAATATCAAAAGTATCTCTCTCTTTTAACTAGCTCAAAGAAGAAAATTAATATAGCCAAGATTAGAACGAACTCTCATGAGCTCCATAGTGAAACAGGTTGTTGGACAGTTCCTAAAACACAGTGGATGGAAAGGATATATCATCTCTGTGAGAATATGAACATTGAGGATGAAAATCACTTCCTCTTAGAGTGCCCCCCATACATTCACATTAGAGATCAATTTCATAACCTTTGTTGCAATACTGACCTTCCTAGCCTTTTAAGATGTCAAAATTCTAGTGAGCTCGGGAAGCTTCCCAAGCTTTTTGAGCATAGGAATAGAATCTTAAATCAAATTAAATAGCTCTTTTCTTTAGGTCCGATAAACCAAAGATTGGTCTCAGTGAACGTTAACCACCACCACCACCATCATCATCAATATAATGAATATTATAAATTATTTAAATATAAATTTTCTTATTAAAATTAAATATTTTATATTAATTTCATATTATTAAATTTTATATTAACTTTATATAACATACATATGTGAATTATATATTTTATATTACTTTTATATTATTAAATTTTATATTAACTTTATTTATATAGGATACATATGTGAATTGGTAATGTTGGGATAAGTTTTGAGTTTTTAAGGTTAGTTATAGATTTAAAATAAATTATAATAAATATATTAATATTTATTTATTTATTTTCAATATATATGATATATAATATTTTAAGTCATATATATGAGGGGTAGGTTAATTGGTTGTTTTTATTATGTAATCGGGTTAAATTTTGTTAGGAGAGATTGAGGATGGGAATCATTTTCAGAATAATTAAAATATGCCAAGGGGTGTCTAAGCTCAACCAAGCTTTGCACAATCTGGTGATAACATCCTAGGCTCAACTTCGTTATAATATATATATTTGTGTGTGTATATATATATATATATATATATATATATATATATATATATATATATATATATATATATATATATATATATATATATATATATATATATATAAAGCACTGTTAACTGAATGTGAATCGTCATCACCAATATAATTATTAAAATTATCGAAATCTTGTTCTAGACTCGAAACCTAGACTAAAAAATGGAGACTGTGGACATTCTGAAACCTATATCACAAAATCTACACCATAGAAACCTACAAACTGTTAATATAATTATTATTTATTTATAATAATTCTTAATAAATTAATGACATTAAATTAATATAATATTTGTATATTGATTTTTATTATTTAAGTCCAAGTTGGGGAACTCAATTGGGGGTTGTCTTGCTATGAAGTGATATATAAACCATGATATTTCATGTTCAAATCGCTTTTCAAAAAAATAATTGTATCCATCATTTCAAATTATAAATGATCATAATTTGTTAACTTAAATTGATTAATTTTAAATTTATTAAATTAATGTTATCCAAATTTAACAAAATAAATTATAACATTGTTGTCTTTTTTATATATTGAATGTGAAAAATAATTTACATCACAATTCAGTATAAAGAAAATATATTTTATCAGTGTGAAGTGATAAGGGAAGTGCAAGGTAAGGGGAGGGAATGGTTGTTATCACCCCTCATAATGAAAGAGATCGACGTTCCAAGCCACCTCTCACTCACTTTCCAGTGCTTGTTCTTTTCTCATCAACTTTGATTTTGATGGAAATTAAACAAGGTGTCCTCACTCCCATGCATGCTTGTTGTCTCATCCAACCCCTCACTCACTTTCCAATGCTTGTTCTCTTCTCATCAACTTTGATCTTGATGGCAATTAAATTAGGTGTCCTCACTCCCATGCATGCGTTTTCTCTCATCTTGGTTTCTTTCTCATTCCTAGATGGAATTCAACTCTCTTTTGCTTCATATTGTGAAAGAAACTTGGACCTTCGTCCATCTATTTGTAGAAATTATAAAATAGTCATGTATATCATGGATTCAATCTGATCTAACAATGTACTAAAGTTAAAAAATTAATCGCTTCTACAAATCAATTGCGGAATTAAAAACACAATTTCCAATCACATGAAGCAAAGAAAAATAAATCAAACCACAACACAAATAATTTCCCAGGGAAAGCTTGTTGCTCAAAAACCCACTATCTTCTATTGTATATTCATCATGGATACATGAAACAATTACATACAACTCTTCTCACAAGAGCCCTATTATACTTAGCTAATTGTATCGCACTGTCTTAGATAAAACTGACCAATACTTAGTCAATTTACTGCCTCCAGAGATCCCGCCTTTCTTACACAATTTGTGTGGAATGAAATCCCTATTCCATAGGGATTTTGGCCTTCATAAACAGTGCAAGGATCATGGGAAATCCAATGGGTGCTTGGTTGCATGGGTGCACCCCAATAATCCTACAACTGATAGTCAACTCCCCTTTCACCTAGATCTCAACTGGGTCTCCACTAGAACTGACATGCATGCAGCTAATAATAGTAAATCCTTAGTTGCATGTGAGATCATTGATTTTGAATTAATTAATATTTAATTCACTTGATCTCTCGCTAGTGTATGAAACAGTTACAACTAGCACAACCGTGTTTAAATTACTTAACTGAGTTAAACTAATTACAACCTGCATTAACTAATGCACCACTTCACTTCTAACTCTGTTACAACTAGAATTACTCTGCATACCTCACCAACTACCCTCAACTCGAAATTCATGAGCGAACTGAGTTTATCACACTCAGTTAACTATTACAAGTTATTTTGATATTATATTACATTTTTTTGTCCATCTTAATTAAGGGATAACTAAAATATACATATACCAAATTTAGCCCACACCAGTGTAGGTGCTGCTAAGACCTGTGGTCCCACACTAGTGTAGGTGTTGCTTGGACCTCCTGGTCCCACACTAGCGTGGGTGCTGAAATTTCTTGTTGAACTTCAACACTCCGTCTCAACTAGAAAGGGATTGTCCCTCACCTCGATCTTTACTCTATGGTATTCGGATTTGTTCTTGGTGAGCGCCTTCATCATAATATCTACATCCTAATATTTTGTGGGAATGTACTGAAGTAAAATTATTCACCTTTGTACACAATATATGAGATGGTGGTACCAAATATCTATGTGCTTGGACCTATCATGAAACACACAATTAATTGAGAGTTTAATGCAACTCTGATTATCACAATGTATCACTGTCAGATCCATCTCAAAACCAAACAAACCAACCAAGATCTTTCTCATCCAAATAGCCTCACATACAGCTTGACTTGTTGCCATGTACTATGCTTCCACTGAACTGAGTGCCACAGTTCAATGCTTCCTGTTGTACAAAGAAACTGTTATCGATCCAATGTTGAAGATCCCTCCTGATGTGCTCTTTCTATCTGATGGACTACATGCCCAATATTCATCCATGAAGCCTTGAATATTTTCTCCCTCTGTCCATATGTACCATAATCCATACTCTGATGTGGCCCTCAGGTATCTCAAGACATGCTTCCCCACCTTCAAAAAGAGCTTGGTAGGCTTAACCATAGCCTGAATCATCTGCTTAACTATGTAGCAAATGTCTGGTCTGGTGCTCACTAGATACATCAGTGAACCAAATAACTTCCTATAGACAGTAGCATCCACTACCTCTCCTAAAGTAGCATCCTCTTTCCTCAAATTTCCTGGAAGAGGAGTGTCCATGGGTTTGAAGCTCTCCATGTGAAACTTACCGAGTATCTATTTCACATACTTTCCTTGAGAAACAAAAATTTCACCATCCCGCTGACATATTTCCAAACAAATGAAATAATGAAGGAGTCCCATGTCCTTAATTTAGAAATCCCTTACATTTTCCTCCTTGCATGAGTGTATTAGCTACTCATCACTAGTCAAAATTAGATCATCAACATAAAGAACAATAATCAATAGCTTACCCTCAACCACAATCTTGTATAGGTTATCATTAGTCTCAGTTTTGGTGAAGCCCAATCCAGTGAAATAGCTGTCTATCTGAGTGTACCAAGCATGAGGTGCTTGCTTCAGTCCATATAATTCTCTCTTGAGTCGACACATATGTGAATCACTGTTGAAGATATCAAAACCTTTTGGTTTCTCTATGTACACTTCTTCCTCAATGACTCCATTGAGAAAAGTACTTTTCACATCCATCTATTCAATGCACTACCCCATTTGCACTCAGAGTGCAAGGATGGATATAATGGAAGAGTACCTTGCAGCTGGTGAAAAATTCTCATCATAATCGATCCCCTCAATCTGTGAGAATCCCTGGGCCACAAATATTTCCTTGTATTTGTCCACACTCCCATCAGAAAGTTTCTTTACCTTGTAGATCCATCTAGATCCAACCACGTATTTGCCGACCAATCTTGGGACAATCTCCCATGCACTATTCTTGACAATGGAGTCATACTCCTCCACCATTGCATTAACCCAATTTGTTGCTGCACTGCCTCCTCAAAGGAAGATGGTTCAGTCCCAATATATTTTCTCATAAGAGCCATGTATCCATTAAACTTGTCTAGAGACTATCTCTGACTGTGCTGTGAAGTAGGGGATCCTACATTCTCTACAACATCAAGTCTCAATCTATTAGCTTCCATGGTGTGCCTTCTACCAGTTATTATGGATGGCTTTGCATGAGTGTTTTCTGCCACTCCATGATCCTGTGCATGTGGCTGCTCTACATCTTGAGGCTCATCCTTGGGAACCAAGAGTTGCTCCTCTTCATGCAAATCCATCTCCCTCTCAAAGGACAATCACATGGCTTTCTCCTCATCAAATTTTATATCCTGCCACACAAAATTCATTCCTTTGTTTGGAAAAGACACCTGATAGTTATGGGTTGTTTCAGTGTACCCCACAAAATCCCAATCTCAGTTGTTGGTTCCAGCTTCTTCCTAGCGTCTTTGGTCACATGCATATAAATAGATGAGCCAAAAATCTTCAAATGTGAAACATTAGGTTTCTTACCAATGAAAACCTCTTCTAGTGTACTCATGCCAAGTATCCTATGAGGACAATGATTCTTCACAAATACCATAGTGTTTCATGCTTCCGCCCATAGATGCATCAGTTGGCCTTGATCATGCAACATCACTCTTGCTGCACCCAAAATCGCTTTGTTTTTTCTTTCAGCAACCCCATTCTAATATAGGTTATGAGGCACTATCAGTTCTCTTTGAATTCCTTATTTTCTACAGAAGTTCTTGAATTCTTTAGAGATGTACTCACCACCATTATCACTCCCAAGAGCCTTCACTTTCTTCCCCATGTCTTTCTCCACCATTACTTTAAACTCAAGAAAATTTGAGAATGTTTGATCTTTCTTCTTCATGAAGTAGATCCAGAAATTACGACAAAAGTCATCAACAAATATCACATAGTACTTATGTTTTTATGCCAAACAAACAAAGAATGGTCCACACACATCTGTGTTAACTCTCTTAAGGATCCCCGAGGCTCGATTCTCCTTCTCATGAAAGGTGGCCTTTACATATTTTCCCATATTACATCCCTTGCATGTGTCTAACTGCGCAATTGTACCCTTGGGAAGACCAGTAGAAATCCACTGCATGATTTTCAAGGCTCCTTATTGAAGATGGCCCAATCTCTTGTGCCATAAATTGCCCTCATCCCGGCTCACCACTTTGTCTGACTTTCCCACCAATGTTGCGCACCCATCTACATACATCTTGTAGAGATAATTAACTCGAATCCCAATCTTCTTGGTGTTTCATGTTGTTTTGTGTCGCGGGAAAGCTTTTCCTTCACTAAAAACAACATCATAGCCTCTATCCCCCAACATTGCAACTGAGACTAAATTTTTCTTCAAACCAGGTATATGCATTACACATTTTAATTGAAAGGGTTTCCCTAACTATCTCTTGAAGGTAATGGTACCAATCCCGGTAGCACTATACCGCCGTCATCACCCATTTCAGTATGCATTTGGAAAACCTTCTCCTCCAATCTATTAAAAATTTCCTTGTCTCCCGTCATGTGAAAGGAAACACCACTATCCAAATACCACACAGATCCTAATGCACTTGACACCATGCATGCGATCAATGAGAAGTCAAGGTCAAATTGCAAGGTTAAAGCCTCACTAGCTACACATCCTCTAGCCTTCTTGTTGTTCTTCTTTTGTGGACAGTTATTAGCATAATGCTCATGCTCTTGACAGTGAAAACACTTCACCCTGGACATATCCTGCTTATTGCCATCTTTGGACTCGGATTTGGAATGTAATTTCTTCCCCTTCCATTTCTTCCCATTGGCAGCCAAAGCACAATATTCTTCATCTTCATTCTTAGATGAAGATCCATCTCTAGTGTTCCGTCGAAACTCCTCCTACACCAAATCCAACCATAGGCGTTCCCAATCTGGCAGCTCTTTCCTTCCATTAACAGAGTCTTGATAACTGTGCCAACCCTTGGGAAGTCCTAGGGGAGCTAAACTCACCAAATCATCATCAGTGATACTTATACCAACGCACCCCAGCTCATCCCAACATTGGAAAAACGTTTTTAAATATTTTGGCATGGAGTCGCCTTTCTCCATCTTGATCTTCCTGAGTTTATATTTCAGTGCCAATTTCCTATGGTCATTGTTGCTTTGAAATAGATCCAAAAAACCCTTCCACGTTGCATATGGTGTAGCTTTCCCATGGAGGCCTGAGACAATGTGGTCTTGTACTCCCTCTAGTAGGATCCTCCTTGATTTTTCCACTTTATTTTTCCATGCATCAAGATTTGTAGCATCTGTCATAGTGGGTTTAAAAACATCATTTTCAATGAACTCCTTCAAGCCATTGTATTTGAGTATTTCCTCCATCTTATCCTTCCAAGAAATATATTTGGACCTTCCCTCAAGTGAATACTCCAATCTCAAGCCATTGAAAGACATTTCGATCACGAATTAGCTATTGCATCAAGAAATTATTTCTACAAATTTGAATTCTATCTGGTCACAAACTCAGCTCCTCCTTCACTATTATGATTTGAAGTGCTCTGATACCATGTAGAAATTATACAAAAATCATGGATTCAATCTAATCCAACAATGTACTATATTTAAATATTGAATTTCTTCTACAAATCAATTGCGAAATTAAAAACACAATCGCCAATCACATGAAGCAAAGAAGAATCAATAAAATCACAACACAAATAATTTACCGGGGAAATCTTACTACTCAAAACCCCACTATACTCCATTTTATATTCAGTGTGGATACACAAAACAATTACATACAACTCTTCTCACAAAATCCCTCTTGTATTCTGCTAATTGTCTCACACTATCTTAGATAAAAATGACCAATGCTTAGCCAATTCACCGCTTCCAGAAAACCTGCCTTGCTTGAGAAATTTGTGTGGAATGCAATCCCTATTCCATAGGAATTTTGGCCTTACTAAACTGCACAAGGATCATGGGCAATCCAATGGGTGTTTGGTTGCATGGCTGCAACCCAATAATCCTACAACTTATAGTCAACTCCCCTTTCACCTAGATCTCTACTGGGTCTCCACTGGAACTGACATGCATACATCTAATAATAGTAAATCCTCAGTTTCATGTGAGCTCATTAATTGTGAATTAATTAATATTTAATACACTTGATCTCTCACTACTGTATAAAATAGTTACAATTATCACAACTGAGTTTAACTCAGTAAACTGAGTCAAACTGATTACAACCTTCATGAACTAATGCACCACTGCACTTCGAACTTTGTTACAACTAGAATTACTCACCTTACCAACTACCCTCAACTCGAAATTCATGAGTTAACTGAGTTTATCACACTCAGTTAAATATTACAAGTTATTTTGAGATTAGATTACATTTTATTTTCCATCTTAATTAAGGGACAACTAAAATAGACATGCATGAAATTTAGCCCACACGAGTGTACGTGTTGTTAAGACCTATGGTCCCACACGAGTGTACGTGTTGTTAAGACCTATGGTCCCACACTAGTGTAGGTGTTGCTTGGACCTCCTGGTCCCTAACTAGCGTGTGTGTTGAAATTTCGTGTTGAACTTCAACACTATTATCGTCTATATATAAGGAATATTTTTCCTCTTGCCTATGCTCACTAATTTTTAGTAGGGGAGGATGGATGTTTACTTTCCATCTTTGGGTTGCTAGATTGTCTCCACTACTAGCTCCTAGGATGGTTAGTTAGATCACTCCTCTTTTCTCTTAGCCTTCAATTTCTTCCTTAGCTCAATATTCATCATTACCACTCCCTCTCCCCTCCTTGTCACATCTCTTCCTCTTGTTACAATTATGTCTATATATTAACCATAGAGTTTTGAAGTATATATATATATATATATATATATATATCAATCATTGTTCAAGGAAGACCATACCACCTTAGTGATCCTTAAGAGGGTAGATGTCTTTGAATCTTGTGTCATTAATATAAAAAATAAAATATTTAAATATTTATTTAAAGTGAAATATTTTAATTTCATTTTTATATAAAATATTAATATATTAATAACTTTACAATATAAACCGATTTAGTTAATATTAATTTTTACTATACATTAAAAAAATTAATTTAATATAAAATGATTTAATATATTAATTTTTAATGATAGTACTCTTTAAACATAAAACATTATATATTTTAAAATAAGGATATAATATATATATATATATATATAATGTAAATAAAATATATTATAAGATACATTTTCAAAGTGGTGACTCATTCTAACATTCTAATTCTAGCATGTTCATTATAGAGTTTTTTTCACTATCAAGTTTACATTATTTTTTTTTATTTTATATTCAAAATCTAAATAAATATTGTCTTAGGCAGTCTTATGAAATTTTATGACTTTAAAGTTATTTTCTCCACAATCAAATTTACTTAACTTTAAGCCTAAATAAATAAATAAATATTGTGTTTTATGAATAAATATTGTGTTTTAGGAATAAAGTTTCACAATTAAAAAAACCACTTGGCTTCTTACCCTATTTGCAAAATCTAAACTAAATATTGTGGCTTATAAACTATTTAGTTAGAGCGTTATTCACTTTTTAAACGTTATCACGAAGGGATCTTGTTAAAATAACATATATGCCATATCATTTTCATGACTAACTTTGTAAAATAAGTCGTATAAATATATATAGTATTAATGTAGTGCATATTTAACTTACCACGCAATTTGTAAAACCTTAATCAATATTATATTTATAAATTATTATCTATATATATATATATATATATCTATATCTATATATATATATATATATATATATATATATATATATATAATTCCTTTGTAAAGAAGCATATATCGGAAACGAAAGGAAAGATAGAATATATTTTATTTGGTTATTTAGTTTTCAGAACACCATCTTTTTATGAATTAAAATATAAGTTAAATTGTTATATCTGTAGATTTGTATATTAAAAATAATTATTGTATAATTTTAAATATGGGAGTGTGAACACTTGTGGCGAAATTATATATATATATATATATATATATATATATATATATATATATATATATATATATATATATAAAAGACTTTGAGGTGAAAGCAGTTTTAAAGAATTATGCTATTTTAAAATATTTAAAATAAAAATATTCAAAATCAACCTAAACAGTATTCATGAGAATAGAGGAGTTGAATTGAACTCCAAAAGTACTTTTTATAATAATAAACTTATAATTGTTTATAAAACTGTTTATTTAATTTTTTTTAAAATATTTATTGAAATATATGTAAAATAAATATAAAAAATTTATTTAAAAATAATATGGAAAAACGATTGATTAAGAGGATCAACGTTATTAAATTAATGTATAACTTGATAAGATTTTATGATATGATAAAATAATAAAAAATAATTATCTAATATAATTTTATAGGTTGTATTTATAATTTTATAACTTGTTTTTTAAGGTAATTTTATAACCTTTTTTTTAAGTAATATATTTTGCGATGTTTTTTTTTTTTAATTTGTTTAAATTAATTTGACTTTAATAAATCAAATCTAAATTAAATTAATAAAAATTATTAATGTATAATATAAATAAATATTAAAAAATAAATTATATATTAAAATTTATAAATCGCTCTTTTAAATTAAAATTTAAAATCCATAAATTTAAAATTATAATATAAATACCGTAAAATATTTCTCAAATGAAAGTTTAACTTAATTCTTGAAGTAAAAATGAAAAGGCACGTATATCTTTTCATTTGCACCATAACAAATCTTACATTTACAATCGAAAAGGAGCGTATGGCTTTTCATTTGCAATATATTGGACCTTGGATTTAAAATAGGAAATTTCATTCCGAGTTGATTTTTTTATCTAGTTTATTTAATTAATTATTTATTAAAATAGGAAATGTCATTCCCAAGTTGTTTTTTGTTTTTTTTGTAATCTAGTTTATTTAATTTATTATTTATTAATAATAATGTTTTTGGTAATTTACTAAATATACATTAATTAGTTTGAAGGAGGTTTAGTTGCTAAGTTCAAATTTTATGAAGAAGAGTTAAAATCATTTTTGGAGCATTAAAATATTTTATGAAGGGTTTAAGTTTAATCAAGCTTCCCATAATCTATTCTTTATGGGTAAATTATTTTTTCATCCAATTACTAGATTTACTAGATGACCTTAGTGTTGGCTTCAACCTAGTCACTATATAAAATAGATCTTGTAAAAAAATTAAACTCATTGGATTTTTTACATTTCAGTTAAAGAAAAACAAAGAATAATATTGAATATGTTGGTTGAATTAAAAATTTTAATAAGAACACATACATACACAATAATATTATTGATCACAAAAGGAAATAGAGCATAGACCAAAAAAAAAAAAATTGTAACGAGTTCATTCAGGGAAAGAGGATCAATGTGAAGATCTTCAATTTAATATATGTTTGCTCTTCAAAAATTCTTAAATTGTGTAAGCAGTAACCTAGGATGACGACATACGATTATTTGTCGGTAAATTACCCAACTATAAAGCTTACCAACACCTCATTCCTCAAATATATTAGATTATATTTTATTAGTAATGTAAAAAATCATATAAAATTATTTTCCGAAACTTAAAATTGTTAAAAATTAAGCAAATTAATATGATAGTTAAAAATGTTTTGTTTTTTTTGTGAATTAAATTTTCTTAAAATAGAAAATAGTAAGTTCGATTCTATAAATTGATATGATAGTTAAAATTCTTTTGTGTGAAGTAAAATATATCCAAATAAAAATTAATAAATGTTTTTGCTTAAGATTAAAAAAAATGTTTAATGATAATAACATTTTAAATGGAAAATAATGTTTCAACAAATTGCATAAATAAATAGTATAGTTAAAATGTGTTTGTGTGAGGTAAATTTTATCAAAGTAAAAAATAATAAGTATTTAAGATGTATAAAAATTTAAAATATTTAATATGAATATGAGTGGATGATATGGGTGCATAATTTAATTCAAGTCAAACTATTCAAAAATGTAAATTATAATCCATTATAAAAAAAATTTAAAAAAAGAGAGAAATTGTTTTTATTTCAGAGAATTTAAAGTAGCATTGATTCATCTTAAATCTCAATTTATCAAGTGCCCAAAGGATCAAATATCTCGAGATGTAATTCTCTCTAGTGCAAAACTTGAAGAAAATTTTGCACCTGGAGAGGTTTGATTCCTCTAGGCCCTTGATAAATCCCAGTTTAAAATGAATTTAAAATAGTTTAAAAACAACAATAGTATTTTAAATTTAATAAGTAAACACCTTAAACATGTATCCCAACTTTTATATATATATATATATATATATATATATATATATATATATATATATATATATAACAAGAAAATAAATATAGCAAGCAGTTTATTTTCTTGTGAAAGTATCACATTTTTATTAAATAATTAAAATATGTTTATTAAATACCCACAATGGTGATAATGGTGATGATTAACACCCACTAATATCTATATGGTCTACCAATTGTTAAGAAGGTGATAGATTAATCATAATTCTTTAACATTTTATTTCTATCTTAAAAAAGAAGTGAGAGAAGCATTCTCAAATCATAATAGTTTTGTTGACTTAAAATATCAAGAAGGTTAGTAGTTTAACAAATAGCTTGAAAATTAGATCATATCTGAGTATAAGATGGACACTCTAAGAGAAATTTATTTTCATCTTGAACTCTCTCAGGATGGCTAGGTGAAAAAATATTTCCTCTCATGGCATTTTGAGTATCAACCAATGGAAATTTTGACTATGAATCTCATGAGAATTAGTTCTTATTTTGGAAATATTTATTTTATTCTTAATACCAGTTCAGATAGAAAAAAATTGTTTTTCAGTATTATGGTTGATCATCTCCTTATAATATCATAGTTTTTTTTTTTCCTCTATCTCTATGTTGCCTCAAAATTTCTCCTTACATGTGGAAGAAATAACATTTTTAATATTATATAGACTCTACAAGTTGATCTCCTCCTTTATTCCCTAATGGTCTAGCCAAGACCAGGCATCTTTATGCCACCCTTTCTTGACTTGAAGGTGGGAGTTTTGGCTAGAGTTAGAAAGAATCTTAGGAAACCTCTAGGTGTTCATGTTGTATAAATTCTTCTTATAAATAAGATAAGTAATCATAGCTATGAATTTAATTGGGGAAAGGCTTACTTTAATCAAGATGATACCTGGTAGCAATCATTTTCTTTAATGTTGAGATTGTAAACAGCTTTTGAATCCATTCCATCTTCCTCCATGACTCTCTAGATAAACTGCAACACCAAACCTCACATCGATATAGAATAATATTAGTAATGACAGTCTCAAAGATTAATTTTTTTTAATCCCAAATCCAAATATATGTTAACTTACAATTGTTTTCAAGCTCTTAATAAGTTTTCCAACCTCAAATTATCCTTTTCGAAATGTTATAATTCTAATTTACCTTGTGATGGATGTTGATTCCCATATATATGTATGAAGGAATGTTCTCCAAGGAGCTATTGTCATAAAATAAATGATCACATGTGATATTTTTGGATTTAATTATCATGACTTTAGTTTTGTCGATTTTAACGATCATTAATCTTGGAGCAGAATTCTTAGAGGATTTTGAATTTCTTGTCAATATCATGATGGCTCCTTGCCAACAAAACATTATTGTGAGCATAAAGAAAAAAAAATTATGACCATACCAATGGGCATGGTCCTAACAAAACCTGCATCATCTAAACACTATTCTAGTTTATCAATGTATATGCCAAAATGGGTTGGGGATAAGGAACACCCTTGCTTGATTCTGATATTGCATTTAATTCTTCCAACCAACCCTCAATGTTCCTAAGCTTGGAAATAAAATTATCATATACCCTTTTCAAAACAACCCTGAACTTGAGAGGAACCATTAAATCTTCTAGCATCTTCCATAGATTTGTTCTAGGATTGATGTCAAAATATTTTCTAAAGTTAACCAAACAATGAAAGAGATTAGTTTTATTATTGCAACATTCCTCCACAATTATACTAAGAGTAACAATATGGTCCATGCTTAAATGATATCTCCTAGATTAGGTTGCCTTTTAGCTCTTTAACCATGGATTTCAAGCCAAAGGCTAGTCTTCTTTTCCAAAATAAGCCCATACAACTTGGCTAAAATGTGGCTAATCATAATGGTCCTAAGGTAATGATTTTATCCCCACTCTTAAAGATATGTCTTAGAGAAGCCTAGCTTCACTACCAAATTAACAAATTTACCCATATGTAAGATAGAAATAGATTTTCCCATTTTAAAAATTTAAACTTAATATCCTACCATACCAAAAAAAAATTACATTGAAAATTTAAAAATTATAATATATATTTTTCATTCTAAATTAAAATATCATATATAATTAAAATAAAATAAAATATAAAAATATTTTTAAAGATAAAATTAAATAAAATTGGTTTATATAAACTAAATAATAAATCTATTTGATGTTATATAAAAAAAGTATTGTTTATTTTTAATCTTATTTATATTATAAAATTTAAAAATTCAACCATTGAAAGATATTTTTATATCAATTAACTCGTAATTATAAAAATATTCATTTCATACATTCAAAATAGTTTAATCCACCAAATTAAACCGATAATTTTTTAATATTTTAATTTTTTTTTGGGAATGACTTTATCATGCAAGACTTTATCTTCAAATTTCTTAAAAATATAATATCGTCAATAATTTGATTATCTTAATTTATATTTAAACAATAAAATGAAACTTTAGTTCTAAAATTTATTAAAAATACATTATTATCAATATTTTAATTATTTTAATTTATATTTAATCAATTAATGAAAAATAATAATTTTAGTTTGGCATAATACATTATACCGCTTTAAAAGAGATTAACAAATACTTTATCTATTACTTTGATAGTAATAATTTATATTAAATAATTAAAAAAATTCAATATTTTAATAATATATAAATGTTTTAAGCAATTAACAAACACGTCATTTACGAAATATATTTACACATGTATATAAAAAATTATTAAATATAATTAATATAATTATTATATCATTTTAGATTAAATTTTATTATTATATTATCATAATAATAATAAGATATTAATTTTATTTGTATTTTATATAATAATTATTGTATTTTTATTATTTATTATTATTATTTTTAAAAGTGATGGTTATTTTTTCTATTAAAACAAATTGGTTGAAAAGCTATAACCTTTTACATCTTCGGCAAAAGGGTTCTTCAAAATATTCATTATCAAAAATTAATTAACAAACTTATTATCATTTATTATATTTTTTAATATATATATATATATATATATATATATATATATATATATATATATATATATATATATTGATTAAATCATTAAAGAATAAGAAAAATATTATTTTGTAAAATAAAAATAATACTAAATATAATTATATATAAATTTAAGGAGAAATTATGGTGTGATAAAAAATTAAAGGGAAAAATAAAACTAAAATATTATAATGAGGAAATTAAATGAACTCTCTAAAATAAAGTGTATGTCTCTATCTTAATTAGTGTAAAGAAGAAAATAAACATTACTAAAATAAAAACAAAATCTCATGAACTCCTTAATGAACTCCTTAATGAAACTATGTTGTGCAACCAACTCCAAAAATATAAGAAAAGAGATATCAACGCCTTATAAATAAGCCACTTCGAGGGGGCAACCTCCAATACATTACATAAATGAATAATTCTTGGATGATACAATTTACAAAACCTCCTTTCTATATATAGGAGTCCATGGGGCCATAATGTAATACTAGCCAACCTAACAATAATAATTTAAGGGCACAATAATAACAAAATGGGGGTTACAAGGGTACAATAATAACAATAAGGGGGTTACACTAACAATAATAAGGGACTATACTAGTGATATAGGGACCTAACATGCCCCTCTCCTTCAAAAAGTGTTGTCCTCAATGCTTGAGTAGCTCTTGGTGCTTCTGTATAAAATTCTCATCCTCCCATGTAGAATCTTCAGTGGGTAAGTTCTTCCACTTGATGAGATACTCTGAAATTGATCGATTCCGTAGCTGTCGAGTTCTTGTTTCCATGACCACTTCAGGTTCCAATATTATTTTTCCTTCCTCATCAAGTTCTGGCAATATTGTTTGAAATGGAAGATTTTCACCTATAACCTTCTTTAAGCATGAAACATGGAAAACTGGATGCACTCGTGAAGAAGCAGGAAGCTCCAATTTGTATGCCATAGTACCAATATTTTGCAACACCTTGTAAGGACCATAGTACTTTGGTGATAATTTATTATCCTTCTTAGCTTGCTTAAGGGACATTTTTTTGTATGGTTGTAGCCGTAAAAATACCCAATCTCCTTCATCAAAACTTCTCTCACTGCGATGTTGATCTGCCTGTTGTTTCATTCGATTTTGTGCCAAATTCAGGTTATCCTTTAAGAGTTGGAGAACTTCTTGTTGATGCTCGATGTGATCTTCCACTGCTTGAACCTTCAAATTTTTTCTTAAATATGATGTGATGGATGGTGGATGATATCCATAAAGTGCCATAAATGGGGTCATTTTTGCTGCAGTATGGAAGGAAGTGTTATACCACCATTCAGCGAGAGGTAACCACTTGACCCATTGTGATTGTTTATCAGATAAAAAACAACGAAGATATCCTTCCAAACCTTTATTTACTATCTTAGTTTGACCATCAGATTGAGGATGATAAGATGGAGCTATGAGCTAATTGAGTACTCAAACAAGAAAATAACTCTGTCCAAAAATTTCAAGTAAAAATGGGATCTCTGTCACTCACAATAACCCTTGGGATTCCATGTAGCTTTTGAATTCTGTCCATAAATGTAGTAGCAACTGTACTTGCTTTAAATGGATGAGATAATGCAAAAAAGTATGCATACTTGGTAAGTCTAGCAACTACCACCATGATGACACTCTTTCCTTCAGAATTAGGTAAACTTGTGATAAAATCCATTGAAATCTCATCCCAACGTTGACTTGGAATGGATAAAGGTTGTAGAAGTCCTGGGGTATTAATTGTCTCAACTTTATTCTGCTGGAAAACCAAACATTCTGCCACAAAATTTTGAATATTAGATTTAAGGCCATCCCAAAAAAAATCTTTCTTCACCTTGTGGTAAGCTTTTAAAAATCCTGAGTGTCCTCCTAAAGGAGAAGTGTGCAATTCTAGAATAATATTTTTTTTTAGTTGGGAATTATTACAAAGATATAAGCGATATTTGTACCATAAGGAATCATTTTTCCAACTAAATGTATCAGATGTCCTAGGATCTTGTTGCAACTTTTGAATGAGTGTCCATACATCTTTGTCCTTCTTCCATTCATCTCTTGCTTTGATTATCCAATCTGGTTAGATAATAGAAATGGCACAAAGAAATGCTTCCACCTCTTCATTCTTTCTTGAGAGTGCATCTGCAGCAACATTAAGCTTTCATTTTTTGTAGATTATTTCAAAGTCATAACCCAACATCTTTGTGACCCATTTTTGCTGCTCTTCTGAAGATACTCTTTGTTCCAAAAAGTGTTTAAGACTATCATGATCAGTTTTTACCTTGAAGTGTCTTCCCATTAGTTAAGTTCACCATTTCTTTAGTGCATGTAGTATTGCTAACATTTCCTTCTCATAAATAGGTTTCTGTAAATACTTTCCATTGATTGGAAAACTTTCAAAAGAAATGGGTATTCCTTCCTGCATTAAAATAGCACCAATTCCATTTCCTGAGGCATCACATTCCACAATAAAGGTTTTTATGAAGTCTGGCATAGCTAAGACTGGTGCTAGGCACATTGGCTCTTTAAGATGTTCAAAGGCCTTAGTTTATTTAGGAGTCCATGAAAATGCATCTTTCTTCAATAATGTTGTTAGAGGTGCTGCTATTCTCCCATAATTATTAACAAACTTGCGATAATACCCTGTTAACCCGAGAAATCCTTGCAACTAATTTATGGTTGTGGGGACTTTCCATTCGTTAATGGCTTTAATTTTGTTAGAGTCTACTTTAACACCCTCGTGAGATACAATATGACCCAGATATTCCACCTCTTGTACTCCAAAGAAACATTTGGATGTTTTTGCATATAATTGTTTCTCCTGCAATAGTTTGAGCACCCTGTCAACATGTTCAACATGATCCTTCCAAGACCTACCGTAGATTAGTATATCATCAAAAAATACTAGCACAAATTTTCTAAGGAAGGGTTTGAAAATGGAATTCATCAACCCTTGAAATGTAGAAGGTGCATTGGTAAGGCTAAAAGGCATGACCAAAAACTCATAATGACCCTCATGAGTTCGAAATGTTGTTTTTGGAATATCTTCAGTCTTCATTCTAATTTGATGATATCCTGAACGAAGATCCAACTTGGTAAAACAAATTTCTCCATGTAATTCATCCAATAATTCATCAATCACAGGAATGGGAAATTTATCTTTAATGGTGAGCTTATTGAGCTCCCTATAATCCGGACACATTCGCTATGATCCATCCTTCTTGTGTACCAATACTACAGGAGCAGAGAAAGAACTTTGACTAGGTTGAATTATACCCGCCTCTAACATTTCTGCAATCATACGTTCAATTTCGCTCTTTTGGACGTAAGGATATATATAAGGCCTGATGTTTGGAGGAACACTTCCTGGAATCAAATGAATAGCATGATCATGATCACGAATAGGTGGGAGTCCTTTGGGACTTTCAAACACCTTGGAATGATTGTCCAAGACTTGTTGGAGATCTGCAGAAATAGATGATTTTGATGTTGGAACTTCTAGTGAGCATAATTGTGCAATTACGCCTCGCTGTTCTTTCTTTAGAAGCTTTGCCATGACATTAGAGCTTATTATCCTTCCTGGCTTCCCCGCAATACCCCGTAATTCGACTTCCTTTCCTTCTGAAAAAAATTTCAAGAAAAGTTCTTGAAAATTAAAAGCTACCGTCCCCAAAGATTGTAACCATTGTACTCCTAGTACAACATCAGCACCTCCCATAGGAATGGCAAGCATTGGACTAGTCAATACATATTCCCCATGGTTAGCTTGATATTATGGCATTTTCCAGAGCAATTTATAGTTCCTCCATTTGCAACCATCACTTGACATTCTGGTGTTGGGTATAGGAAACAATTTAATTCCTTGGCTACCTTACAATGAATAAAATTATGGGTGCTACCTTAATCAATCAACACTATTACCTTTTTCTTCTTGATATGTCCTTCTATCTTGAGAGTTTGAGGAGTGGTAATTCCTGCCAGTGCATTACACGATATGGTCGGATTCATTTTTTCCTCTTCTAGGGTTGGTTCCTGGTGTATATCCTCTTCTTGTTCATTTTCTTCTTCCTCTTCACAATCTATGTAAAATAATTTCTTCTCAGCACACTTATGACCTTTAGTGTATTTTCTATCACAACTGTAGCAAAGCCCTTTTGCTCTTTTTTCTTCCAATTGTTGTGGTGTCAACCTTGTAGGCTGTGGAAATCTAGGCGTAGAAACACTTCGTTCTTTATAGAATTGAGTGGTAGGCTTCCTTGTCGCCATAATTTTACATTCAACTTTTCTTGCCAACCTGAATTCCTTCTCCAATGAATCAGGTTCCAAAATGAAAACTTCATGTTCGATGTTATCCTTTAAAGTGCCTATGAAGATATCAATCCTGTGTTCCTCTGGAATATCAGTTGCCCTTATATTCAATTTTTGGAAGTCCTCAATGTGCTGCCCCACTAAACCCTTTTGTTTGAGATTTATCAATTGGCTAAAGAAGGTGTTGCTCTTTGTATCCTCATAATGTGCTATCATTTCGTCCATAAAAATTGACCAACTGAAAATTTTTTTATGGGAGCAAAGCCATCGATACCACACAAATGTATTTTGTTCTAAATGTAAAGTTGCAATGCATACCTTTTGTGTGTTTTTCACGTTATGGAGATAAAAATATTTCTCCATCTGTAGTATCCATGTTAAAGGATCCTTTCCATCAAACTTCCTCATATCCATTTTTGGAATATGGTGGTTCTTCCCGCCAACATTAGAGTTTATGAAATCACGATTAACATTTATTTTGTTCTCATCATGAGGTTCTTCTACTAACTTTTCACCATTAGGAAACATTTCTTGTATCAAAATTTTCAAACCTTCCATGTTTGCTTTTAGATCATTCTTCATGTTTTCCATGTTGTCTTTCATGTCATCCATCTTAGCTTCCATGACAGCTTCCATGCCATCCATCTTACCTTCCACGCCTTTTTTCAAACCGTCCATCTTCACTTCCACGCCTTTCTTCAAAACTTCCATTTCATTTTTTGTTTCTCTTTGTGAGAGCGAAATTTGGTGCACTTTCTCTTGTAATTTTGATAGATCATGTTGCAATTCTTCATCTTCATGAGTCATTGTAGAGCCTTCTGAAGGCTTAATGGGTGTTGTATTATTTTTACGGGGCATATTTTAGAACCTAATGTTGATATCTATTCAACAATATGCCCTTGGAATCAATTCAAATTGATCCTTGAAACAAGACTTATGCAATTCGAAAAAAACAATACACACCTTTTTATTGCTTTTGAAGAGCTCAATATTGAAATTGGATTATCTTTGTGATTGAAGCACTTAATATTTGAATTTCAGCACCAACTTAGCCCTCTGAATTCTCTGTTGAATGCCACAGGTCTGACCTAATTTCGATTCTCCAAGACAAAGTCATGTCCAGTCTCCCACAATGACCTAATTATGGACTGGTTCAGTAGATCGAACTTGTACGACTTGCCACGTGTCACTGTTTCATTCTTCGGATTTGAAATTGATAGCCAAGAAACTAAAGTCTGTGTACTTGCGACCACTTTTTATGACACTCCAATCCGATGCTCAGAGAGAGAGTTATGAATATTTTCCCACGATCACCTCTTTAAGATGAAATTCGGGAGCCTAAAAAAGAACTACCTTCCATAGATTATATCTTCAAAAATATTGTGAACCAAGCTCTAAAATGTTTTGACAATTTTCCTCAGGATTTCAGCTTCGTACCCTAAAAATTTCAAATTTTGAACCTTTGTAGAAAAAAATTTATAGCGAAAATGCCACGATGACCTATTTAGAGTAGCAAAACCCTAGAATCCAAAGCTCTGATACCAAATGTTGTGTAACCAACTCCAAAATAGAATAAAATAGATATCAACGCCTTATAAATAAGCCACTTCGAGGGGGAAACCTCCAATACATTACATAAATGAATAATTCTTGGATGATACAATTTACAAAACCTCCTTTCTATATATAGGAGTCCATGGGGCCATAATGTAATCCTAGCTGACCTAACAATAATAATTTAAGGGCACAATACTAAAAAAATGGGGGTTACAAGGGTACAATAATAAAAATAAGGGGGTTACACTAACAACAATAAGGGACTATACTTGTAATATAGGGACCTAGAAAACTAGGAGTTAGTCAATTCCCAAAACACCATGTGATGAAAATTTTTCTTAACTTTATTACGGTAAAAAGGTTGAAGATGAAAATAATTCCTCTCAAATTGTCCAACTTATTTAAATTTCAAAATAGTTGTCACACTACCAACTTTCTTAACCTTTTAACTCAACAAAACTATGATAATATTTCAACCCTTCTTTTAATATTTTTTAAATAAGAAATACAATTATAAAGGATTCTAAGTAATCTTTTCTCTCCATAAATTTGATAGACAAGCTAAAATTAATCACCATCAACACTACTTAAAAAAAAATACTAAATTAAATTAATATAAATGTTATGTTGTTCTAAATAGAATTTTTATAATAATAATAATAATAATAATAATAATAATAATAATAATAATAATAATAATAATAATAATAATAATAATAATAATAATAATAATAATAATACTTAAAAATTAGTTATATTATTATAAATAGGAAATTTTTTTTTATAATTTTTAATTTATATATATATATATATATATATATATATATATTATATATATATATATATATATATATAATAAATTTATTCATTAAATACTATTATTATATTTTTTCTCTAAAAGTTATTCTATTATCATATATTATTTTATCTCTAATAATTTTTTATTACCGCATTATTATAATAATAATTAAAAATTAGTTATATTATTAAAAATATGTATGTATTATATATATATATATATATATATATATATATATATATATATATATATATATATATATATATATATATTTTCTCATTTGATTTTTTTTAAATGTCAAAAAGTTATTCTATTACCATAAAGTAGTAAATATACATATATAAAATTGTAAACTCAATGTACATATGCAGAAAAATTATAGGTTTTAACATGATTGGAGGAGCTAAAGCAACTTGTATCTTTGATCAGCTAAAAGAGTTATTAGTGGCCTAGTCAACCACAAACCAAAAAACAAAAACTATCTGATGTCTCCCTAAAGGAAAACTAATCAATATATGGAGAGTTTAAAATAGATTGTCTAGTATGGCCAACCTACTATATAGAAAATTAGTTTGGAATTTCCTTCAAATTTAAATAGTAACTAGAGTATGTTTTAATGTATAAAGACATACCCATTAGAAAGAGAAAAATAGAATTTTGATAAACAAGAGACCAAAGATAGAACATAAAAAATATGCAGAGGGGGTATTCAAGATCTCAATAGGATTATCCTTTGAGCTACCAGTTACAATAGAGACAATAAATCCCCTGTGCTTCTTAGCTAACTGGGTACAAAGAGTGACCAAAATATATGAATACTTGTCCAAATGATTGATAAGTTGGTGGAGCTCTATGATTCTAGTCATGGCCTTGGAGGGAATGAAGTACAAATGTCTGCATATACCAATACAACTCCAAATTGTGATAAACTTTAGTTTCCTGGGTTATGCTAATACAAGGTCCTAAACAAGATCTTGAAACATTAATTCCACCTCCTCATTGAGGTGTGAAAAGCTTTGGATACATTCCTAATTGTGAGAGCTGGCTTAAGTGCCAACTAATGATTATGTTATGTTTGTTAAGACATTAAGAAATTTATTTTTTTTATTTTTTTGGAACTATTACATTATGAGAAGAAATTAATTTTAATTAAGTAAAATTAGTTATGGAAGTGATTTCCATAAAATACTAATGGTAAAAGTTTCCAAGAAATGAGAGTTAGTTAAACAGAAAGAGATCAAACAGTTACCCCAACCTCTAAGGATAAAGGCATATCTCAGTGAGGAAGAGGGGTTTTGTTCAGTAACTGGAAGGAGAAAATTTGAGAGAAGAATTCCTGAGCTGGTGCTAACTAGTGGAATTTCTCGGACTCCTAAGATTTTTCTAGAGTAGAATACTACACTGGAATGTCTCGAGGTCTCTTCCGAAACCTCTATCCACTCTTATAGCTCATAATTTGGAGCACAGGGGAGAGAGGAGGATGTAATTGCCTCTCTCAAGGTATCGAGGACATCATCAGTCAGTAATTGAAAGACAGATAAGTTTATCTACCACTAGAAATATTAGTTTGTTCATGAATAATATTGATAATTTATGTTTTATAATATGTAGACGTTACAGTACTTAAATTGCTAAAGGAAAGGCTTCTATATATGTTACTTTTGACAAATAAGACACTCAGATAGAGTTAAATCTATTACTGAAAATTGTAAGACAGATAACTATTAACAAAAAACCCTCGAGATGAAGGCTCCGCATTGGTTGTTCTCTGCAACTATGATAAAATACAGACATAATAGTCCAGTCATTTTCATTATTAAAAAAAATGGAAAGAAAAAAAATATAGAACCCTTAAAGCTCAAAAAGGGTTGTTCTGTATTTAACCGGAAAATTGGATTAGAATGTATAAAAGCTTAACATTATATAAAAAAATTGTACTCAGAACTTAGTTACATAAGTATAGTCATGAAAAACATTACATGTAATGACAGGAACTGTGAATAACGAAATTTACTACTAAAAATTGTAAATTGTATTCTCTGTTGACAGAACATAAGATAGAAGATCGAACCATCGTATGGAAGAAATTAACATGTGCTGTAGATTCTAACTCTAAAACTAAAAGAATAGAATGTTGAAATCTCTATTTAAATTCTTATGCATGGTAAGGAACTGCTAAAATAATAAGAGAATCCAACATTAAAAAGATAAACCAGATAATACCAATGGAGGGACAAAACTTTATTATGAGTGTAGTCATAAGAGACCCTCTATAAATTATTTTAAAAGAGTCCAAAAATAACACTTTCAGCACCTTAAACCCCAAATATCCACATGATTAAAGAAAGACAATATATATATATATATATAGACCATTACTAGAGGTAAACAGATTCCAATTTTAGTCTTATACAATAAAATAGGGTATAAACAAGAAAACTATAGATGCGACAAGTTAAAATTTATTTATATAAACTAGAGTTCGGACATATAAATAAAAATGATACCGAGCACACCTCACATAGTGTTCGGAAATATTATGAATAGTCTACAGTCAAACTTAAGAAAATTGTGGCAAAAGTCGAGCCATAAAACATGCTTGAATTTGAATTTAGGCAAGGAGAGAAAATAAATACAACAAACATATTAAACGACTATGACATGCACATTTGGGCACAACCCATGGAGCAAAGTTCCAATTTAAAGTAGCAGTACAGGATGGAGAGCTCCATAGTGAGCCAAGATTCCATGCCAAGAACTCGGTGTTCTGTGACCTAGTCACAAGTAGAAAGAAGTACCTATTAGAGCCGGTTTAGGAGTAGTTAGTAGAAACACAAAACCGAGCTTCACAAAAAATTATCCACCACAAAGCCATACCAGGTGAGTTTACCTGCACGAAGAGAAAGAGGGGGGTTAAACATTTTAGTTCCTCATACCCCTAAATGCTAGATGGAAACATTGAAATGATAACAAGCCACCTTACTGTTGGTGAGGTAAATCCCCTCTGTGGACAAAGGCGATCCCACTAGCCCTAGAGTGGGTCTAGCCACAAACGAGACACACTATAATATTGATTCCTAGTTAACGAATGGACGGAGATTCGATAAATGACTTACCAGAAATACTATGATATTGTTGTCGTCGAAAAGAGTGGCTCGCTACTCGCTCTTGGTTTGGTAGATCACGATCCTCTCGCTTTCACGCTCAGACACCTGCACACAAGAAAACAACAAAAATATACAACATACTAATTCACATTTGTAACTATCAGTCAGTCGAAGAGGAATAAATCAATTTCCTTACATAAACAACATAACACAATGATGGAACCAACACCATAGTCTAGTATATTAATAAATGGAAGGAAGAGTACAACAAAGCTTCGATGTTGCAATCTCCTGCAGCAGGGTTCAAGCGGAGCATGTCTCACAAAGGCTCGTCGGGAATTCGGATGAGAGTCTCTCTATGGAATTCTCCTTGGTTATACCTTCTCAATAGCAATTACTCAGCTATACTATTCTTCTCCAAGTTTAGCTCCTTGGCTATCTGTTCAGCTAGATTTCATAAAGGGAGAAGGCTTGTTTATATAGAGGGAGAGGGAGAGGTTAGGATCCCTATAATCATGGAAGGGAGTCTTATCTTCAAGGAGTGTTCCATGGGAGGTAAAAACCACTACCTAAAGAGAGAGATCTATGGCTCATCAACTTAACCACATTCAGTGACTCATCCCTGAGGTAGTTAGAAGGAAACTTCTGCCTCTATTTGTTAAAAAACATTACTAAAACAGCTGGTGCAGGCACTACACTGAGACAAAGCGCCAGGTGGCACGGGCTCTAGTGCAATCTTACCATGTTGACGTGAGGGGTGAACTATCTACCAGCACCAAGGCCAAAACATAGGTTTTGTGTGATTTTTGAGGAAATTTCCAATAGGACAAATGATGTCCTTATGCAGAAGGATGCAAAGGAAATGTTTGCAGAGTATGACACAATTCACAAGTCACGGGAGTGATCCTCCAATATGCGGGATGAGAGATTGCAGGGACGGTGACAAAATGATATGTAAAACTTACCTATAAGGGTTCCTTGCTGAAATCGGACGTTTCAACCCACAATTAATATCATTAAGATTTAATGGTTAGTAAAGTCGTGAAGGTGTGATGAAAAATCGAAACAATCTCAGTGCAAATTGACAATGTAGACAAAGGGTTTCACCCTAGATTCCATCTACAGTAGCACGGTTGAGGAGAGGAATTCCAACTGGAGGAATGACTCGAAATCAACCACTATGGCCCTAGACAGGAACATGCTCAAACCTTAGACGCAGACACGGATGAAGCTTGAGGATTTAACATCTAAAGAAGAATATGAATCATAACAACCCTGTATAAGGTCGACTGTAATAAACCTCTAATTCTACAATAAACGTTCTTTCAGAATCTCACAGCAACCATAAGATATCTTACCATAATAAATGAAGGTGTAAACCCTGTCAACACCAAGAAGAACCCTGGAGGGGTTTATTGCAGATACAGTAATTTTCTCCTACAGAGTGCTGAGGCAAAACGCTCAAATGACAAAGAAATGGTTAGGGATGGGAGGTCATTACCCCGTAACCCTAAATCAATCAACCGTTGGATTCCGAGTAGGGTTAGATCAATGGCAGAGATACAGTCCAGTTTTCCACCATAATTGATTTGCTAGCACGAAGCGGACTTTCCGATAAAACAAAATTAAATTGGGATATTTCTTTAGAATGATATACCGTGTGGAAAGGGTAAATAATTAATAAAAAATTAGATGCCATGAATGAAAAGTACAAGAATGTCATTAAACCGAATTGATAGGTTGTCAGTTAGTTCCTCGTGAAGTGGCAAGCCTGAGGTTAAACCTTAGGTATAAGACTGTAGTTTACGTTTAATGAAATTAATAATGCAAAATAGTTATACATCACAGGTGGAGTATAAATTGTGTTTTAATGTTAAGCGAGTCTAACAAACATAGGTGCAAAATTGATTGTAATGAGATGTAAAAATGATGAAATGTAATTTTTTTTTATGAGTATATTCTTGGATGTTACACTAATTGTTAGCTCCACTCTACTTTGGCACATTGGAGATTTTTCACAATGAACCAAGAATGGATCCATTGTTGATAGAAACCATGAAATTAACTAGCAATAAAAAATACATAAAAACAAGATTGATGGTTACCCAAAATTTGGGAAGAAATGACTAATAGGAAACCATTGTGGAGGCTACTCAAATACTTCATTAGCTTGTGATAGTTGGGTGAGCGCACAAATTATTTAACGGAGAATTATGTCACTACTCTCCACCATAATGTTTCTAGAGTCCCAAGACATCAACTAGGATATCTCCATCTATATTGGTTGAAGCTTTACTAAGTCTAGTACCATCTAGATATGCCATGGTGGCAAGTATGGCACATGAAACTAGAAAAAAATTATCTATATTGGTTGAAGTTTCACTAAATCTAGTACCATCTAAATATGTCATAGTGAAATGTCTATCTGAAAAAAGGATTAGAGTATTAATTCTTGTTAAGCATAAATGGATTTATACATTACTATATTCAAGATTGCAGCTTATATATTTGGGATTTAAGTGAAATGGATAATTTACACATTTTTTTATTTTTTTAATATTATTTTATAGTTATACATTATAATTATAATTATAATTATATATAATTATATATATATATATATATATATATATATATATATATATATATATATATATATATATATATAATTTATTTCATATTTATTTAATTTTTTAAATAATTTAATTTAAAATATAAAAAATTATAATATTTTTTAATAATGTAGATTTTCACTATTGTCAAATAATTTTAAAATTTAAGCACTTCGACTGAAGAAAATAAACCCTTACAAAATATTCCGATATTTTTATAGTTGTTTTAACATTTATTCATACGTTTTTAATAATATAATTCACTCGAATTTTAACGTAATAGTTATACTTTAATTCAATTTAACGTATTATAACTTAAATCAATATATTATATTATTAAAAATGATTTTGTTTTCTAATATAAAATTAAATAAATAATTTTATATTACATATTTATTGGTATATTTTTCAATATATATAGAGTTTAAATAAGTAGTAGAAATGATTATTATTACAAGTGTTATAAATAAATAATTTTATATTGCATATTTATTGATATATTTTTTATATTATATATAAATATTTTTTATACCGAAGTATTATATATATATATATATATATATATATATATATATATATATATATATATATTCTTCATAAAAAAAAAAAATATTATATATAATTTTATCTTAATTCATAATTTAATTATGTTTTGATAAATTTATAAAAATATTAATATTTTTATTTTCATCATTATTAAATAAAAAATATAATTTCATTTATTTACCTAATATTTTTTAAATAATAATATTTTATTTTAGCAAAATTATATTCAATAATATAAATATACTAGATCATTATATGATGACTAAATTTATAAATGAAAGATTTGTATAAATAAAAGTTTAATCTAGACAATGTTTTAAATATAGATATATATACAAATTTTTTGTAATTTTTTTGGTCAAGTTAACTTGTGTATTTTTCATATATATTTATATATTAAAAAATAATTATAATAGAAAACTAAATATTAACTAATAAATAATAATTAGTTTTAATTAAAAACATTATAAAACATCACTAACTTCATTATTTTTATATTGTATAATATCCTGCACCAACATATTCACATTAACATTTATAACTTTATTAACCTATAAAATGTAAATTTTGGGTTAATAGATAGTTGCGGTCAAAGTAGTTGATATCACAAATTCACGAAAAAAATGAAGGGAAACAAAGATATATTATTGAAGCATGTTGTTGAACATTTTTTACAAGTATTAATATATCGTGGCCCGATTCTACTTGTCACACACACATACGATATTTACTACAGTTATTTTTTTTTTTTTATGCCATCACAAAACAGATACATTTCTATTTCAATATAATAATTAAGCTACAAGATGTATATATTTACATGTAAAAATCTTAATACCATGTGATTAACATATATATAAGAAAATAACATATATATAAGCAAATAACATATATATAAGCAGATAGCACCACTACACAGTTCTTATCACCCTTAACTACTATTCAAATATAGCGTTTGCACATTCATAGCAACAGCTCTATGGAATATTTCCATATCACTAATTAATGTCACGTCCTGTTTACTACTTGCAACGTATAACTTTGGTTTTCGCTATCAAATAAAGAGATGGTTTATAACTCCAGCTCCAGTCGTAGCTTTGGATTCCGTTTACCATGCGCATAATTTAAATGAGGATCCTACGGTAAAGATTGGCATTGATTCATATTAAATATCTGCATTGACATAAGCGTCCATGCAACTTCTGTTAATGGTTTGAACAATTCGAAATGGTTTTATTTAATCCGCCGGTGTAACCTTATATGCAATGGCATTCGCTACACCTAAGCTCCATATTCCAAAGAATTCCAATGCCCGCCATTTGGGTGCAAGACTGTCAGTCCGGCGTACAGGTGTCACTCTCCAGGCCTTGTGATTCAATGAACCTGTGCGGATGATCTTGCCGCGATATCCTACCTGGGTAAGTGCAGATTTTTACGAGGGAAACAAAGAACGCCGAAGGCATTCTACCCGCCGACTTCGTTTTTCCCTTTCTCTCTTCTGCCCTGGCGCTCTGCTAGCTCACAGCGCGCCACTGATTGCATGGTCTGGTAGGTGTGTAATCTATAGCCTTTTACCTGGTATATATCTCCGGTTGCGGAGCTAAATTTTTATATTCATTGCAGTCTTGGAATGTTTTGAAAAACCACAGGAGATGATTTTTGATCTACAGGGTTTGTCCAGGTTGACACCGCGTGAACGCATGCTTCGTTCCGCCTCTGGGCTCTGGAATAGCATTGCAGGTATGTTCGCTCGGCCTTTTGGTTTGAGTTGTCAAGTTTTCCGATCATATGAGAATGTTAAATTCGACTTTAAGCTCATTAATTCCTCTGTTTATTTCTTCTTCCTGTAGGTGGAGGGTTAAATGGTTTAAATCTTCTATTCCAGGTTTGTTCCGGGTAACCCTTCTTCCAAAATCGTATTTCAAACTTAAAGGGTATCTCGTCTAACAATTTATTTTCTACTCGACTTCTTGCAAGTGAAAAACCCGTTTAACTTTTTCTCTTCAATATGGTCAGAGCCTTACTTTTCCTTGGTGGCTAACCTGCTTATTCACGCGGTAAACAGGTACCCTGCCGCTCATGTTTTGTATGGAATCGTGGCGTATGCTCTGGCTAGAGTTTTCTCTTGGTTTATATGGCTTTAGCTTTAATTAATGTCTATACAGTGAACTAGGTTTTAATCCAGGTGTCGTTTAAGAACGGAGAGTAATGTAATTTGTTACAAGAACAATGTATTTGTCATTTTCTCGCCTACGGGCTGCTACTTGCATCCTGAGACCGGCTGTATGACTTTTATTTTGATACAGCATATTATTTTGTTCGAGAGTTTTGATAGTAACATATATGAAGTTGATATTTATTTACGCCCCTCCTGGGGTTTGTTTCTCTGTAACAGCTAAAGGCATGGTTTTCTTACTTTTCAGAATGGCTATTTACATTCAAGTTTGCCGACAGTTTGTTTGTTTACTTCACTCATTTCAGTTGCATTTGAAAATGGAAATATCTGTAACATATTTCGTTTACTACTTCTTGTCTTAATGGCACTGGCCGCCAGTCTGGGCCGTGTATAGGTTTTGAAAGCAAAAACGAACGGAAAACAGGTAGGGTTTATCCCATAACCTGTTTTCACCAGTTCGGTGTGGAATTCTTGATTTTCGCTCATTACTTTCTCGAATAGCTGTAAGTTTATTTAACCCAACTCCTACCCTTTTGTTCTAAACTACATCATGCATGTACAGTTAAGTTTTCTTCCCCATCATTTCTATAGTTATCTGATCTGGATAGGATTATTGTACTTGATTAAGTTCTTTACCTAGTATCTTGAATATCAAGTACTCTGTGCATGATTCATTCGTGGGTTGATTTTCCTTTTAGCCTGAGTTCGTTCTATTTACACGATTCTAGTGTTGGATTTTATATAAGTTCTGTTCATATTTTCACAGTAATTGCTACTAAGGAATCTTCGTACAGGGCATGTCATTCTGTCTCTTTTTCTAATGTATGGATATATAATACCATTGTAACGAGGCTATCACTATTTATTCACTGTAGCATAATGATTTAATCCGTACAGTTTCTCCTGTCATTCATTAATCCCTGTTTAATAATGCCTACACACTGCAGTCTTTTCTGTCACTTAATAATCTCTGTAAGATATAACATAAACTATTTATTTAAATGTGAAGCAATTTAACAGTCACAGTACTTTTCCTAACTCTACAAATTAAATCTATCGAGAGTACTTATCTGTAGGAAACTGCTGCTCTAAAACTGTGGTCCTCCCAACCATTCAAGGGAGGAAATCACGTCCTCCACTTGCCCCCTAGCTCCAGAACTTCAGTTGGTACCACGGAAACAGTGAATTTCCTGTTATGGCCTCTGGACAGCCAATCCAGCCACCAACAGTCAACCTGGTTACAAGGTTGCAGAAGCTATTCTCAATTGTCCTTTTCTGTCACAGCTCTAGAGAATCCTTCACCTTACTCTTTCTAGGGAAAAACACAGAACCCCTAACCCTCCCCTGGGATTTCTTTTTATCCCTGGAGGTTAGGTAACTGTCCTCTAACTGTTCCCAAGTAACCAAGTTCTATTCGTAGACACCTTACCAGCAGTTTAAAGAGATTCATTTCCTTTTTACCAACTCAGTAACAAAATGGTGTTTCTTGTTTAGTTTTTTTTCAAAATAAAAGTACACATTTAATAAAAAATCAATAAATTGTCTTTTAACTAATTTCATGCTAATTAACTCTTAAATAAGGCTGTCACACTACTAGTCGTAGTTGACGACGGTAGTTAGTAGGGAAGTTTCGATGATGGCCAAAATTCGAGGGAAAAAGGTTTAATTCTGGAAAAGTATTGTATGCCACAATAGTTTTGTGGGTACTTTCTCTGAAGGAATTTTCCTTAATTTTAGAGATAAAATAAGAGCTCTCTTATGTGGGATTGTTGGGAACTTTTCTCGTGGCTGGAGACTCTTTTCTTTCTTTTTTTTTTTTTTTTAAGGAAATGCCATTATTTTTTACTGAATTTTTCTATACATACGTGTTAATGCTACGCTAAGAGGGAAGGAAAGTCACGGTTGTGCCATGACTTGAACAAGCCTTGCCTATGGATTCTTTTTGGTCTACTTATCATCTCCATGTCTCTTCTTAGTGACAGAATTCGTCTAGATGAAGGGGAAGGGATTCAAAAGGTAAATAACCAAGGATTCAAAAGGGAAATAATCATGTTTTGTGGCGATTATGAGGAGAGCGTCACTGGCAGCTACATGTTTAAGAATTGGAAGCTTTACTAGTTTTTACCGTGGTTGAAATCTTCACGATTAAAGTGAGACATTAAGAATCTAGTTGCATTCAAATGGCAGCGAGAGATGAGTATATTTCCAATTTTTTTTGAAAGAAGATAGATATGTGTTTATTTTTGCAGTTCTTCAGAATGAATATGTGTTAATTTTTCACATAGAAAATAGCTAGTTTTCTTTGAAAATAAACATGTGTTTGCAAATAAACATGTGTTTGCATGTATGAAATAATAGTTAATATGAATTTGATTTCTTGAAAAAGAAACATTTTTTTGGATGTATGAAGGAATAACTATAATGTTTTTTTATTTCTTGGAAAAGAAACATGTATTGTTGCATGCATGGAAAGAACGATTATTGTATTAGATTTCTTGAAACAAATATGTTATTAGTTTTATATAGTTTCTTGAAAAGAACATGTGATTATACACACATAAATAATATTTATTTTGCCAAGTTCTTAGAAAAAAATAGGCGTTGAGTGCACAAAACAACACTATCATGCTAGATTTCCTTAAAAAGAATATGTGTTTATAAAAAGATTAACTAATATGTTAGCGTTTTTGGAAAGGAAACATGTTTATATGCACAAAAGTAATGGTTGTTGTATTTATTGGGAAATAAATGTGTATTTGCATGCATAAGAGAAAAATGATTTTGTTAGAGGGATAACTATGCTAATTGATTTTGAGGAAGAATAAATGTGTTAGTTCTTTTAAAATATGATAGTTGCGGTGTTTTTTTCTTTTGAAAAGAATGTGTCTTGTGCGAGAAATAATAGTTAATGTAGTGTTTAACTTTGAAAATAATTCCCTCTTCTTGTGTGAAGAGATGAGGATAACCATGAAGGTTCTCTAAAATATTATTGCGTTCCTGGAGATAGAAGTAGACAATAACTAATTCCCTTTCTCATCATACGTGTGAAGTAGGGGTAAATGAGCATGCTTTTATAAGCTTTATATAATTACCTTATGCAAGTGAGATATGGATGTAATGCCACGTGTCATAATTATATGTGTGTAAGGATAAGCAACATGGTTTATTAGTTATGTACTTTTAATTAATGCATGTGTAATGTTTTTAAAAAAGGCATGTATCGATACTTTGTTTACACATGAAAATATGTATGAAGCACCACTAGTAAAGATTATTTACTGATTAATATTTTATCTAATCATGATATCAAAGTTTCCTTAGAAGTAGAAATTATAGTAAAATCTTGTGATGTATGTGAAAGATAGATTATGTTTAACATTATGCAAGACAATGAACTAGTGTTCCATGCAGATTGAAGGAAGATAAATTGAAAGATAATCCACATATCGATACAACCATGCAACAAAGACATAATGCTCAAGGATTCATGGAAAAATGATATCATGATTAATGTACACTAGTAGAAAATGATGAAATTAGTGACTAGGTGACTAAAAAAGTTAGCCACCGTGATTCTTTCAAATAAATTACTACTAAATTTGAGCAATTTTAAGTGACTAAACTAAAAATGACTAACTTAAAAAACTAATTTAGTCTAGGGATAAAATATACGACTAGATAATAAGTTAATAAACTAAAAATGACTAATTTAAATGACTAATTTACTCAAGGATTAAAATATATGACTAGATAATAAGTGACAAAATTAATAATGATTAAGGTAAATAACTATTATAATCCAAGAATAAAAATATAACAAAATAAAAAGTACAACAATTATATGAATTAGTCATTTATGATATTAATTTTTAATTGTGTCACTCTAAAAATGGAAAATTGTAATTTTGATACCAAAGTGTTACATTTCATTATAAGGGTTTCTAAATCCATCTTCAATGTTAAAATTTAGAGACAAAAGGGTCACTGAATCGATCTATAGTGTTAAAATTCTGAAACCATTTTTTCTCTAAATTTTAGCACTACATATAGATTCATAGAACCCCTTCTTTGAATCCATCTGCAATGTTAAATTTGTAGAAATTTATAAACACAATAATTTATTTCCGGACTACCCTGATCTAACAATTAAATCCAATGTTAAATACATAATCTTTCTACTCAATTCTTTGTGGAAATTAAATCGCCAACTACAAACATATGAAGAAAAATTAATCGCACATAACAAGATGTTTTTACCAGGAAAGCTTAAAGCTAAAAACCCCAACTATCATATATTATGTATATCATGGAATCATGAAAAAATCTCATACAAAGCTCAGCTCTTAGACCTCTTAGTACAATATACAATCATCTCACACTGTCACACAAAAATTGGTTCACACACGCACCAATTTACTACCTCTTGACAGCCTGCCTCCACTACACAATCCCTGTCGATGAAGATCCCTAAATAAATTCGATCTTGCCTTGCCTTGACTGCACAATCCTCATTGGAAACTCCAATGTGTGTGTAGATCCATTGAATGCATCACTACAGTCACAGTTGATAGTCAAACACACCCTTTCACCTATCTCTCCACTAGGTCTCCACTGGATCTGACATGCAAGTAGTTAACTGTTATATTTGTTCAGTTGAAAGTAAGACACTGCCTGTGACTTAATTAAATAATTAATTCACAGATCTCTCACTAGTGTATCTTTAGTTACAAATAGCACAATTAAGTTTAACTCACTTAACTAAGTTAAACTAAATAACAAATCACATAACTACTCTTCCAACTATGTTACAAATCTACCACAATCAATTACAACAAAGTCCATTGTGCATGTCCCACCTACCAATTCATTCAGCTAATTGTTTTTCCACAGTAGTTAATTGAAATCAAGTGCTTCAAGAGAATAAGTTATTGTTTATTCTCTGATTATCATTAAGGGCTAAAAATAATCGACATGCATTCTATTTTTAGATTTTCAATCTATAAATAGACTTCGCCCATGATCTAAAAATAGAAACTCATCTAAAGAAAGAATTTTCTCAACCATCTAGAATTATTCTCCTACTAATTTTAGAATATGCTCACCATTATAAAAATATACATACACCTAAAAATCGCCTATGGACCCCACCTATTAATGGTGCTTAATTTTCACTAGGATCATCATCTTGTTGAATCTCAACACTCCCTCTCAACAAGAAAGGGATTATCCCTCACCCCGATCATGTCTCTATGGTATTCGAATTTACTCCCGGTAAGTACCTTTGTCAGAATATCTGCATCCTAATATTCTGTAGGAATGTACTGAAGAAACATGATCTTCTATTGCACAAAATATATGATATGATGATACCAGATATCTATATGCTTAGATCTATGATGAAACACATGATTAATAAAGAGTTTAATGCAACTTTGATTATCAGAACGAATCACTGTAGGATCTAAATGAGAACTGAACAAACCAACCAGGATCTTCCTCATCCAAATAGCCTCACATGCAGCTTGACTTGTTGCCATGTATTTCGCTTCCGTTGAACTGAGTGCCATAGATCTCTGTTTCCTATTGTATTAAGAAACAGTTGTAGATACGATAATGAAAACCTCTCCTGATGTTCTCTTTCTGCCTGTTGGGCTACCTACCCAATCTGCATCAGTGAAGCCATGAAAAATCACCTCATCCATCTATATGTACCATAATCCATACTCAGATGTGCCCATGAGATATCTTAGGACATGCTTGCTCACCTTCCAAAAGAGCTTGGTAGGCTTAACCATTGCTTGACTAAGCTAGTTCACCGCATAGCATATGTATGATCTTGTATTAACTAAATACATGAGAAAACCCACCAATTGTCGATAAACAGTTTCATCCACTACCTCTATTGATGTAGCATCCTCTTTCCTCCAATTTGCTGGAAGAGAAGTATCCATGGGTTTGCAGCCCTCCATGTGAAACTTACCAAGTATCTCCCTTGCATACTTGCCTTGAAACACAAATAGTTCACCTTCTTGCTGCCATATTTCCAATCCAAGGAAATAGTGAATGAGGCCCATATCCTTCATCTCGAACTCGTTTGTAAGGTCCTCCTTGCATGAGTGTATCAACTGCTCATCACCAGTCAGTATTAAATCATCAACATAAAGAACAATGATTAAAAGCTTACCTTCCACCACAATCTCGTATAGGTTTGCATCCGCCTCATTCTTGGTGAAGCCAAGTCCAGTGAAATAGCTGTCAATCTGAGTGTACGAAGCATGGGGTGCTTGCTTCAACCCATACAACGTTCTTTTGTTTCTGCACACATGAGACTCACTGTTGAATATCTCATGTCCTTCAGGCTGCTCAATGTACACTTCTTCCTTAATGATCCCATTAAGTAACATAGTATTCACATCCATCTGATGAATGTGCCAACCTATCTATGCTGAGAGAGAAAGGATGGTCCTTATCGAAGAATACCGTGCGACAGGTGCAAAGGTTTCTTCATAATCAATCCCCTCAATCTGTGAGAAGCCTCGGGAAAAAAATCTTGCCTTATACTTCTCAACGCTCTCATCAACAACTTTATTTACCTTGCAGATCCATCTTGAACCTACCATTAATTTATCAACCAACCTTGGAACAATTTTCCAAGCATTGTTTCTGACAATGGAGTCATACTCCTCCACCATTGCATCTACCCATGTGGGCTCCTACACTGCTTCCTAAAAAGAATATGGTTTTGTCACAATACATTTCCTCATGAGAGCCATGTATCCAGTGAATCGATCAGGAGATTGTCTCTGTCTGTGCTGTGAAGTAGGCGATCCTACATTTTGTGCTACATCAAGCTTCAGCCTCTTAGCTTCTGTCGTACACCTTCTTCTAGTTCTGATGTTTTTCTCTGCATGAGTGGACTACTCCACTCCATGATCCTCCTCTTGTGGTTGATCCACATCTAGAGGCTCATCTTTGGGAACAAGTAGTTCCTCCTCTACATGCAAGTGTAGCTCCCTCTCAAGCATAGCTCGTGCAACACCCACAATCGTTTTGTTATTCCTCTATGCAACCCCATTCTGTTGTGGGTTATGAGGCACTATGATTTCTCTTCGAATTCATTATTTGCTACAGAAGTCTTTGAATTCGTTCGAGATATATTCACCACCATTATCACTCCACAGAGCCTTCACTTGCTTCCTCAACTCTTTCTCCACCAATGCTTTAAACTAATAGATATTTGATAATTTTTTATCTTTCTTCTGCATGAAGAAGATCCAATATTTATGAGAATATTCATCAACAAAAATAACATAATACCTGTGTTTTTTTGTTGAAGCAACCAAGAATGGCCCACACACGTCTGTGTGAACTCTCTCAAGGATCACCGAAGCACGGTTCTCCTTTTCAGGAAAGGTGGTCTTCACAAAATTACCCAGAGTATATCCCTTGCACTGATCCATCTGCACAAGTGTACGCTTGGAAATTCCAATAGAAATATACTACAAAATATTTAGGGTGCCATGGTGAAGATGGCCCAATCTCCTGTGCCATAATTCACCCTCATCCCGGCTCACCACTTATCCTTCTTTGCCCACCATTGCAGTGCAACCATATACCTCCATCTTGTAGATATTCTTGACTCGAATCCCTATCCTCTTGGTTTGAACAGTTGTTTTATGTCACAGGAAATATTTTCCATTGCTGAAAAAAACATCATAACCTCTGTCCTCCAACATCACAAGTGAGACCAAGTTCTTCTTTAGACCTGGAACATGCATAACATCTTTCAACATAAATGGTTTACCTGACTCCCTCTCAAAGGTAATGGTACCAATGTTGGTCGCACTGTATCATCCATCGTCACCCATCTCTATATGCATTTGGAGATCTTTCTCCTCCAAGTCACTAAAAAGATCCTTATCTCCTATCATGTGGAAGGAAGTACCACTATCAAGATACTACAATGATCCCATTGCACTTGAAACCAAGCATGAGATAAAAGATATTTCAAGTTAAAATTTTGAGGCAAGGGCCTGAGTAGCTGCAGCTCTAAAAGCCTTCTTGTTCTTCTTTTTCTGTGGGCAATTAGTGGCAAGATGCCCATGTTCATGAAAGTGAAAACACTTCACCTTGGACAAATCCAACTTCTTGCCTTTAGCCTTAGATTTTGAGTGGAATTTATTCCCCTTCCCTTTCCTCACTTTGGAAGTCAAAGAAAAATCCTCTTCATCATCATGCTTTGATGAAGAGACATCCCTGGTGTTCTGCCTGAACTCCTCCTGCACTAGATCTGAGGACATTCGTTCCCAATATGACAGTTTTTCCTGTCTGTTGACAGAGTCTTGATAATTGTGCCAACTCTTAGGAAGACCCAAGAGATCCAAGCTCACCAAATCATCATCAGCAACCGTAATTCCCACACTCCCCAATTCATATCTAGATTGGACAAACTTCGTGAGATACTTTGGAATACTGTGACCCTTATCCATTTTTATTTTTCTGAGTTTATCTTTCAACGCCAACTTCCTATGGTCACTTCTTGTTTGGAAAATATCTGTCAAAGCCTTCCACATTGCAAATGGAGTGGCTTTCCCATGAAGGCTTGAAACAATATGGTCTTTCACACCTTACAACAGAATCCTTTTCGTCTTCGCTACTTTATTTTGTCAGGCATTAAGTAATATAACATCCATCAAAGTGGGCATCAAGTAATATATCATGGAATCATGAAACAATCCCATACAAAGCTCATCCCTTAGAGCTCTCAGTACAATATAGAATTGTCTCGTACTGTCATACAAAAATTGGTTCACACATGCACTAATTTACTGCCTCCTGACAACCTTCCTCCACTGCGCAATCCCTATTGATGAAGTTCCCTGAATAAATTTGATCTTGCCTTGCCTTCAATGTGCAATCCTCATTGGAAATTCCAATGTGTGTGTAGATGCATTGAATGCATTACTATAGTCATAACTGATAATCAAACACACCCTTTCACCTATCTCTCCATTGGGTCTCCACTGGATCTCACATGCAAATAGTTAACTGTTGTATTTATTCAATTACAAGTAAGACACTGCTTGTGAATTAATTAAATAATTAATTCACTGATCTCTGACTAGTGTATATTTAGTTACAACTAGCACAACTGAGTTTAACTCACTTAACTAAGTTAAAATAAATAACAACTCGCGTAAGTACTCTTCCAACTCTGTTACAACTCTGCCACAATCAGTTACAACGAAGTCCATTGTGCATGTCCCACCTACCAACCTTGGAATGAGTAATTCCTTCAGCTAACTGGTTTGCCACATCAGTTAACTGAAATCAAGTGCTTCAAGAGAATAAGTTATTATTTATTATTTGGTTATCATTAAGGACTGATAAAAATCGACATGCATTCTATTTTTAGATTTGTGATCTATAAATAGACTTCGCCCACGACTTTAAAAAAAAAACTCATCTAAAGATATAATTTTCTCAACCATCTAGAATTAGTCTCTTGCTAATTCTAGAATATGTTCACCATTCTAAAAATATACATACACTTAAAAATAGCTCGTGGGCCACACCTAGTAAAGGTGCTTAATTTTCACTAGGATCATCATCTTGTTGAATCTCAAAAAAATTTAGACACAAAGAGGTCTTTCAGTCCATCTGCAGTGTTAAAATTTAGAGAACCTTATCTGCAATGTTAAGATTTAGGTAGATCAATTCAACGACCCCCTTAAAGGTGTTCATGAATCCATCTATAATGCTAAAATTATAACACTTTTATAAAATCACTACTAAACTAACATAGAAGTTGGTATTAAAATTATTAACCACAACACATATTAACATAATCAATATCTTTATCATAAACAGAAAAAATTATATATATATATAAAGGGTTCTTCTCAATGACTATCATGACCACCACATTTTCACTCTAATTTAATTTTTAACAATTCAATATATAAATATACGTAGAATGAGAAAAGGTGTGTATCAATGTGGAAAAAACATTTGGACATTGGAAATTGGTCCTTTTTTGCTATTAACATATGGTGTTGGTGAAGCTATAACAACGTCCTCGTTGTTTCCTTCCCTCCGTATTTTTTGGTGATCACAAGTTTTTTTTTATTTTCATTTTAAATTTTCCTCTACACATTTAAATTTATTTTTCATTTTAAATTTCTCTCAACACATTTAAATTTATTCTTCATTTTAAATTTCACTCTATACGCTTATTTACTAATTTGGTGGGAGCTTCAACATCACAAAGTTTCAATTTATGCTTCGACTGCTGCTTTCAATGTATGTTTCGACTATCTCTTTCCATGTATGTTTCGATTGTTGTTGTTGCATTGGAGAAAAAGTAGCCATTAAGAATCTATCATACCCAACCTAAGGTAAATCTCATCCCAAATTTTAACTTCATTTATTACATTTCGATTCTAGTGTCATTATTTTAATTGTAGTGGAAATATGCATTTAGGATCACTTCATCTTGTTCTAATAAATTTTTCATGAGGTTATCCAAGTATTTTATGTAATGTTGAGGTTAATTTTGAATATTTTTGGAATGAAATTTTCCATATGTTCAAATAGCCAATTGTTATTATATTAAGGATTGGCTTTCAACCACATAGAATAACTTAAGCGGTATGATGGATTCAATCCATGGTTGGTAATGGCTTTCAAAGGGGCTTTCAAAGGGGTTACAATAAGTGTTGTTGGTTTCATTGAAATTTGTGTAAAGATGAAACTAGATAATTTGGATCTTTTTACAATGTTGTTGTAAAAGGAATAATATTAACCTACTCACTCATTAAGCAACTAAATAATTCTTCATGTCGATGGGAACAACTCATTCCCTCTATGGATTCAACAACAAGGAGTTTTGCGGCCTTATTACACTATTGGAGACTGCACAATAATAATGTACATAAAGAAAAAATCAAAAAGTTATTTTTTAATGAGGTATAACCTTAAAGGATAGAGGCTTCCTTAGAAAATAAATCCTATCAGTAGAAAATCGATCTCCTCACTACTGCATCAACAAAAAAGTGTGGAGTACTTATTCTTATCTTTTTATGATATTTAGGAACTTGGTTGAGAACATCTTGTAGGGGATATTTCATGTGACCTAAGTGGAGGAGTTTGAAGGATTCCATTCTTAATTTTACTTTAAAAAAGCACAACACACTCTTACTCTGGAACACTGTAACTACCAAAGGTAAGTTTGGTCAATAAATTGAGTGCTTATTCCCCTATACCAATATTTCCTTCCCTTCCCCACAGTAGAGCTTATATGATTGGCTTTATGAAATAATTTTGTAACCATGGGCATGATTTTTCATTTTCAAAGAGAAGGTTTGTGAAGTGGAGCTTTATGGAAAACTAGAGGCATTGGAGATGATAATGGGTCCAGCTACAGCATGCACAAAACTTGAAGTCACTCAATATCCTCAATATGAAATTATGAATGTTGTAAGGGAGTGAGCTATGTTGTAGGAGACAATTATCACTCGAATAAGCCATTAACTTAGAACTTCAATGGAAAAGTGGGTCATCATTCCATGGGACATCATTCAATGAGAAATAAATATAGTAGTAACCCTAATTCCACTTTTTCTCCTCTTCTTTCCTGCTCCCTTTCATCCTCATTACTTAGAAGCTTTCAAGGGAAGTATGCATTGTTTTATGCCAAACACTATAATCGAGGAATGCATTGTTAGTCGGGAAACCATAATCTAGGAATGAAACTACAACATCATTTACTTATTCATTTTATTTTCATTGCAATATTCCTCACAGTCCTGGAATATTTGATGTATCTCATTTTGGTTAACTTTGGAGTTTGGACATTAGTCTAAATTTTGTCATCATTTCAGAAATATTTTCCAAGAAATGTGAAGCTTTTTGTTCACAGCGATGTTGTAGCATCCTCGGCAAGTGGAACGGCAGGGTAACTTCATGGTTGTGTGTTTATTGTTCGGACTAGAACAATAATGTATGGATTTACAGAAGATGGAAGAGAAGGCAGAGCTACTGGTGCGGGACCAGTCTTGGGTGATTGGGGTAGGTGATATTTAGCACTGTTGATATTTAAATAGCACATATATTATAGCTTTATGGTTTTCCTGAATTCACAAAAGAAAATTGAAATTTTTGATTTTGGACATGTATATAACTATTTATTTTTTTAATGCAACTTACAAGTGTGAATGTTTTCTAAAGTAAGAATCCTTTGAAGTTATTTCCATTTTATGATTTGGTGTTTTTTGTAAAATGTCAGGAATGAGTTTGGGTGAAGTTATAACCAGAAGTGTTATTTACCATATTGTTAGTTTCAATCCATGAAAATGTGTATGGATCTTATGTGAATAAGTGAAAACATTAATGCAAATCATTAGAACATTATTATTCAGCCATGGCATGTAAGCTTTGAGATGTCATCCATTGTATATGTGTTAAACACCATGTTGAAGCACACACATGGTGTATGAGGAAGATGAGCACACACACAAGAGACTCAACACACAATGAAAGATAAGCGTGAGGGTTTCTTATTTTCCATTATAGAAAGATGTACATGTATAGTACAATGGTGTGACTCTTGGTTTCACATTCCAAGGTCACTTGGACTCCATTGTGACTTTTCGCATTCCACACCTACCCATGTAGGATTAGGTGTTCCAACATCCCCCCTTAATCTGAAGGGGTATGTGTGAGTCCAAGAAAAGAGCCTATAGAAACTGCAGGCATGCATGTAGCATAAAAGACGTGTTGAATTCAACTTCTCTTAAATGTTGGAAAGAGGTGGTTTAGGATGACCACAAATGACCGGAACGCAAACTTGTTGCGCCCTTAACTCTTCTTATACCGGCAAGAAGTCGAAAGTTAATGTAGGAATCGTCTCTATAAACCTCGGAGACCTTCAACCTAAAAGAAGGGAGGTCTACTACCTGTGATGGTTTTAGGATTACCAACAACTCTGGAATGCTTGAAGCATTTCCCGAAACTCAACCAATGCTGGAAAGAATCTAAAGGATTCTGCTAGAGGAAGTGTCCCTCATATATGAAAGGGAGACCTTCGACCTAAAAGAAGGGAGGTCTACTACCTGTGATGGTTTTAGGTTTTCCATCAACCAAAGATGGTGGTTTAAGTTTGTCCACCAACCAAAGGCATGCTCATGGGCATCTGTGTCTCTGGCTACATCTCTGAATCTGGAATGACGAATTGTGGCTCAGGCTCGCTTGAAGTGATGGCTACAACTCTGAACATGGAATGAGAGATTGTGGCTCAGGCTCACTTAATCTGACGTCGAAGCTTGTACATGACCACCATTTTTCCCCCTGTCAGGGACAAGGTGAGATGATGGCGAAAACTCAACTGCAAGTTTGCTCAATATCCGTGAACAAGTTCTAACATGTGTCGTAAACATCTTCTTGGTTGTTGATGCCCATTTCCAAGAAGCGATCCATCCAAGATGAATCTTGGTTCTTGCAGGAGGCTTGTGTCTGAAGCATCTGTCTGAAGAATGAGTGTGCTGACCAAAGTGCTTGCATGGATGAAGATCAAAACAATGATCTTTCATATGGCCAACTTGATCACAGTGCTGGCATTTCTCAATCTGTTGTTGTGGAGCAGGATCTGGAATAACTGCAGGTGAATTTTCATATAGGAATCCAGCACTCTGAAATATGATGGGCTTGGTGTAGTCTGGAATATGATGGGCTTAGGAAGTGCAAGTTGAGTTGTTGCATCTGCATGTACATCTGCTCTCTTATAAGGAACTGAATGGGAATCAATTACAACTTTATCTTCTTTCTTCTGATGAGAGTCCTTCTCAATCTTCTGAACAGAAACAGGTTCAGAATGGTGACTCTTTTGCTAAAGTTCGTCTTGTTGGAGCTAAGATTCCAACTGCAAAAACTCAATCTTTTCATGTGCATCTAGCAAACAACTTCGAATATTACAAAGAGCATCCTTACTCATTTTTATCATTTCATCAACATTGGAATGAATGATGTTACTCAACAACACTAATGCCTCATTGATTTTAGCCATTTTCAACAATTTAGGCTCAAAAATAAATGAAAGGGTGTCGGCTTCAACCGAAAATGCACCCGTTTACAATGTGATGCAACAAGAAATACAAATGACTCAAAAGAATTTCCAACTATGGAAATCTCAAAGTACAAAGTGTGCTCCTCAAATGATGGAGGGCAATCAACAATTTTTCAACTCAATTACACTTCAAGTCTTGATTGCAACTATGAATGAAGAAGCAATTCCACTCACAATACAATGTCAACTCAATACAATATTTCTGCAAAATATTTGTAAATGTGTAGCTGAAAAAACTTGTGCAAGAATCTTTTTATGGCAGCTGAATTTTCTTCTTCAAATAGTTGTTTTCAATGATGGCAAACTTGTCTTCAAATGTGAAATTATTCAAAAAATCACCCTTATGCCACAAATCATAAAATGTCAAATCTGCAATTTTGTCTATGTATTCAATCCATCTGCTCCTCATATGCCATTTTCCATTTTTCTGTTGTTCATATTCTCTTTCCCCTCTCTCTCTGTTTTTTTTTTTTTTTTTTTTTTTAATTAATTAAAAATGGGAGGGAAATGAAAATTTTAAAAGGGAATTAATTTAAAATATGAGAGAGAGATGGTAGTAAAAATGGAGGAGGGATATTATTTATATGAAAGGGTGGTTTATTAATGGGGAGGGAAATTTATATGGGAAGGGGAATTAAAAAAAAAAAAAAGAATTGAATTGTAAAATTGGGAGGGAGATTTATTTAAAATGGGAAGGCGGTATTTAAAATATAAAAATCGATTTAAAAAAAAAAGGCGGTATTATATATGGAAGAGCGGTATGAAGAATGGAAGAGGGCCGCGTTAGAAGGGAGAGGGATTTTAATTGTAAAATAATAAGAGGGGGGGAATTAATTTAGGAATTAAAAAATGGGAATGAAGGATTATAGTAAAAAGGAGGAAGGAATTTATTTAAAAAAAGGAATTAATTAAAATTAATGGAATTAATAAAAAAATGGGAGGGATTTTAATTGGGAGGGAGAAATATTAAAATGGGATGGGATAATGGGTGAGTGGGGCTATTAAAAATTTTATTAATGAATTTAAAAAATGGAGGGGATTAATGGGGGGAGGGGGGCTATAAAAATATTTTAAAAATATAAATAACGAATTATGAAAAGAGGAGGAGGGTTTTAAAAGTTAAATTAAAGAGAGATGAGAGGGTGGGAATTATATGGAGGGGCGTATATAAAAATAAAAATAAAAACGAATTGTGATGAGGGCTGAAAGGGGGGGGCAGCCAAAGTGTCGTGGGAGAGTGAATAGGATATGAGAGGAGCGGAGTTTTAATTAGAATTAGTTTAAAAACGAAATTTTTATATGTGAAAAAAGGGGCAGATATGGTGTGGAGGCGTGGGAGTCCGAGCACTGAGTGTTGGGATAGCACCGTGAGGGTCGAAGGGCCAGTGAGAATGTTGCAGAGAAAAAGCGCAGAGGGCTGACGTGTGGGAAGGGGAATATTGTATGCGTGCTGTAGGTGGGTAATAAGACGGGTAGGGAGTGCCGTATGGAAAGGTAAAGGGCCACGGGGAGGACATATCGGGTAGAGCGAGCAGATATGTGAAGGGGAGTCAAGATGGAAGGGCAGGCGTTGAGCAGAGAGGGCATAAGGCGGATGTGGGAGTGGGAGCGGTGAGGCAACAGTAAAATTTTTTATTTATTTATTTTTATTTTTTATTTTTTTTAAAAGAACAGCAGAGAGTAAGAACTCTAGCAGAAGAATTTTCTTTCAAATATATAGCAGAATTTTTCTAGATACACAGCAGAATAATTTGCAGGAACTTGTATACTTGCAAAATTATTTTTCCAGCAGCAGAGAAACCCAGAATTGCAGAAAATTTCAATGGAAAAACTCAGAATTCTTTTTCATTAAAAACTAGAAACTTCTTCTTCAGAAACCCAATTTAAAACACTATTCCAGTAGCTCTTTAAGATGCAGAATTTAAAAGACAGAGATTGCAGAGAAAAATTAGAATGAAAACCTTCAGATGGGCAATGCTGCCTTTCTTCAAAGCCAATGCCTGAATGCTGCTCCTTCTCAAAACCAATGTTGCTCTTCTTCAAAACACCTTTCCGAATCCAGCAAAATTTTTGCTGCAAAAACTCTCTAAATGCTGCAAAAATGTCAAGAATTTTGCAGATATGCACAGGCCATAGACACAAATGGCTCACTCAATTTGGAGCAGGGCCAGCAATTGCCCGCTTTGATACCATGTTAAACACCATGTTGAAGCACACACATGGTGTATGAGGAAGACGAACACACACACACAAGAGACTCAAGACAATGAAGGATAAGCGTGAGGCTTTCTTATTTTCCATTATACAAAGATGTACATTTATAGTACAATGGTGTGACTCTTGGTTTCACATTCCAAGGTCACTTGGACTCCATTGTGACTTTTCGCATTCCACACCTATCCATGTAGGATTAGGTGTTCCAACAATATGAAAATACAAGGCTTGTGCCTTTGGGAGAAAAATAATATTTTTCTATAAATTCCTAACATTGGTTTATGCAAATTTTATTTAACTTGAACAGAAAATAACTCAACTAACTATCAATTTATGAATTGAAATTTTAGAACAACTAGGAGTTTCACTATCAATGCAGAAATTAAAATAAAGTGAATCGTTCAAGAAACAATGTCACAAAATCTTAATCGAATGATTGTTGCTATAGAAAGTGGAAATACACAAGCCAAATCCATATATCTTCTTACTAGTCTTCTCTGCAATGGTAGGGATCAAATTATCCTCACTGAATCAAGCATAATTATCTTTGGTCCCACCTTCTTCTTAATGTAAATGTTCAATTGCACAAGATCAGTAAATGTAGTGATCTCTTTAATAATATAATGCTCCAAAATCTTATCCTCCTCGATCAACATTTCGAGCCTTGATTCTGCAACCTTGTTTGATTATTATTTGTAAGGAATTCTGTGGTAGGTGTTAATTCTACAAAAAAAATTGATGAACATTGGTAACCTTCAACATATCATAATTGGCGAGACATGAGACATTTCATTCAAAATCTTCATAAAGGCAGTCAAACACATTAATTTGTAATGAATTGCTCATTTAAAGGCAAGTTTCTTAGAGAACAGGTTGTAATAGTGTTAAGAACACCAAATTTTTGTGTTGGAAAACGATGAGAACTAACATGAAGATATTTTTCCATGTGAGTTTTTTTTCGAAAGAATTGGAAAGAAACAGGACCATCATTCATTTTAGAAATGAGAATTTCAAGGAAGGGAAGACACTCATTCACCTCAACCTCCATTGCGAATTTGATGGAGTCTGATTGGGAATTAAGATGGATAAGAAACAAATCTAATTTTTCACGTCCATGGAGCCAAATTAAGCAAGTATAATCAACAAAATTCTCCCATATTTTAGGGAAAAATTGAGGTGATGCTAAGGCTTTGGTCTAAAAATCCTCTATGAATAAATTAGAAACTATAGGGGAAAGAGGGGAACCCATCACAACCCCACAATTTTTTTCATATAACACACCTTGGAAACTAAAGAAATTCAAGGTGGGGCAGAGGCCAACTAATTTGGTAGTTTCCTTATCAGTGATCTGATTTATGACATCAATGGCCTCTTAAATAGGTATTTTGGTATAAAGTGAAACAACGTCAAAACTTACTGACAAACCCCCAGGGTCAAGCCTGATATATTTCCATTCCTTAACAAAGGAAGCAGAGCCCTTGATATAAGAATCATTACAACCAACAAGAGGGTTAAGCTTTTGAGCCAACAATTTAGCAAGAAGATAAGTAGGCCGACCTATTGTGTTAACAATAGGTCTAAAGGGGGCCGCGATTTTATGAATTTTTGGGAGGCCATAAATTCTAGGGAAGAGGGGATTACTTTCAATAATATTTTTAAAGAGAGGTTTAAGGGAATGATTTGATTTAACGACAATCGTTACTTCTTTAGTAATAGAGTGACTTCACCATGTCACTCCAGATAACTGAAACTTGAGTCATCATGTTGATGTGGAAATTAAAATTTCTCCATTTGACTAAGGCAGAAGTCAAATGAAGCCTTTTCTTGCTACAATTTATCACTCCCTCTTATCAGGGAAAGGGTTCTACACAACCCCAATCCTATTCCTTTGTAGGAATGTACTGTATCAAAAATAACACTCCCTCTCATCATTATGGTTACTGCAACAACTGCAATTGAGAAGCATCCAAAATACATAATAATCTGTCTCTGAGATGCAACTAGCACCTGAGCCTCTGACTACTACTAGCCTATGCACTGCCACTCAATATTTTACTCCATTAATTAACATTGATCCTTCTTATACAAAATATTGTGGGACCCTTTAGCAAGTGTGATGATCCATGAGAAGAGTATACTACAAATACTACTACTCTCCTATGGATCTTACCCAAATATTTGCAACTTTGGGACTAAGGCTCTACATATCCCCACTTCACTCGAGGAGATATAGCTACATGCATGGTGAAATATACCTCTAGCTTGTTGAGATTTTTAACTTGAACACCAATTTGTTTTACTCCTCCTACATAAACACGCTTTAGATAATAATTCCCCTTACTGAACACCACACCATGTCCACGGTCTTCAAGTACAACTGCAAAAAATATTTTTTTTCTTCAGACCAGGTACATAAATTACATTATTTAGGTGACATGAGAGATTGAATCCCTATTAAAGGTGATAGTTCCAATCCCTTTGGTACTATATATCCCATTGTTAGAATGAATTCTTAACACAAGTGTACTAAAAGAGATCACTTTAGCTACACATGAAAAATGTCCCTAACAACAAAGATGGTTGTCTAACTTCTTAGATCTGTAATAGATGGTCAAAATTGAAAAAAAACCCATATCTATGAAAATAAAGCAGCTAAACAGCAAAATTAAATAATAGTTTCTCAAAATATCCAATGGACAAGACATGAATGATAAAGAGTCTTTTGTATTATATTAACACCTGGGAAGGGAACTAATACATCCCCCCTTAATGGGATGGGTTATTGGTTGTCCTCAAACACGTCAACTTCAGAGTTTCTCTCTCAGTCGTGTAGAATACCCAAGACGTGTAGAACTCAAAGGGAGCTCAATCAGAAAAAATAAAATTAAATTAAATCAAAGTGTGACAATGATAAGAGGATCAAATTCTGACCATGATAAAAGGATAAAAAGTAATAAGTGAATGAAAAACCCTCCTATTTATAACAAAGTATTGAGTTATCCTTAATAATGGTGCATAATAAAATATTATTAACCAAGATCTAGATCTAGCTGCCTGGAATATTTTATTATATTTTGTTGGAGGGAAAAGGATTTTAAATTGGTTAAATCCATTTATTTAGAAACAATAAAAAAATAAAATATTTATTTATCATTTCAAGGATGGGATCAAGGAATAATTTAAAAAATAATGATTTATTTTATCATCCCTAAATGATTTAGTCAAATTTAACAAGGAATATTAATTAAATAATGATTCAATTAATTATTCCTAGAGAATAATAAGATAAATAATGATTTATATAATTATTTCTTATTAATTGGGTTAAATATGACCAAAAATATTATTAAACAAAGGTTTAATTAACTATTCCCAAAGGTAAATCAAATAAATAATAATTTATTTAATTATTCCTCATGGGGTTTTCTATTTGGACTAGAAATAACTTAATAAAATATGGTTTATTAAATCATTTATTACATTGAAAGCAATTTTACTATGGTAAAATTTCTCTTACATGTTGTATTTTGATCCATCTATTTGTAAATGGTTATATGACCGAAAATTGGTGTAATAGATTACCCCCCAACGTGCGAGTGTTAACAACTAATCTTATGACCAAAGTACATTGTAAGAACACAATCACTAGACACCGAAGGGGAGTCATACAGAGAGAGATACGTAGGCAAAGTGAAGCAAGAGAGGAAGATAACCGTAAGTGGCGAGACCAAAAAACGTAGGTCTCCTTTAATGTTTGGGTGCCTGTTCTCAGTGAGGCAGGGGAGGCATACCTATTCCCGCCGAGATGACAAAGTATAAAGAATAATGGTTCACCTAGTAAAATGAGACTGAGCTATAAAGTACATGATATGCTGGTGTAAACATGGGCCAGACAAAAATATAATGGATCCCACATACATACTACGCCTGGGACAACATCCAAGACTGAATAAAATAACAACTGAGTACATGAGATATAATAACAACCAGAGAAGCCCTGATAAAGATGAAAGGGATCTAAAAATATAAATGGATCATCTAAGTGATACATGCATAGTATAGGCACTGCAAGCGGTTGGGGTCGAACCCATCAAATCCACGGAGTTGCATCTGAGGTCGTGGAAGAAAATGAAGTCATCTGGGTATGTGGGGGGCTACCTGAAGGGCCACCCCCTCGTGAGCTCTAAAACATCTCACACACACCCAGGAATCACTGGATCAATATTCTGAATCACTGAACTATCAAGTATACAAATCTCGATCATATTGAAGTGGAGCGGATGAGAAAAAAATCAAGTCAAAGGGAAATAATTCATTTGCCTGATCCGAGGCACCAACCAAGATTGGAAGCTGGAACAAGGATACACCGCCCTCTAGAGCTTTCTTCTGGAATGAATGTACTGATGTCGATAGAAGGAGGTCCGCCATAGGTGTGGCAATGAGGATCTTCAACAAAGGCATGAGGAATCATAGTAGAGCGACTGATGGACTGAGAGTAGGGATGATGATGGAATGGGGGATAATGAGTAGAAAACAAATGACTTCCCCTGTCAGAGCATAAAAATCATGGATGAAATGACAGTGACTGACTCGACTCCTCAGGGGATGGGGGATAGTGGGACTAGAGGCCAAAATGGGCTACACGAGAGAGGGACAACTCATTAATGGATGGAATTCTGTAACAGGAGACAAAAGGGGATTCAGGACAGACTTCATGAAAGTGATGATGACTCAACTCAGATGCTCTAAGAAAGGGCAACTCGATGATGTTGCCACATAGAATAGGCCCGATGGGGACCATGCAAACATGAGTAAAATATGGTTACTCGTGAGGAAAATTGACACATCACCAGTAAGTATGAAGGTTAAGTAGTGCCCCAAGTACAAGTAGTGCAAGTGAAGACCCTTCCTGGAAAAATGGCTTCCGAATGAAGAATCAAATCATTAAAAACAAAGGGGGAGTCAGACTTGACACTTTTTCTCGACCGAGCATGGGGACTAGATGGTATGTGACAAGTTGTTATATTTTATGATGAATTTAAAGTTTTAGAATGACATATATGGTACTAATTCGTTAATTTTGGTGTGCATATATAGCACCGGTGAGACCGGGTGGGTATATGGGATGAACCGAAATGCCAGGGGTTGCAGAGTATCGTATTGCTAGAGATGATAGAGCGGATTTAGAGGCACTATTAGAGGACATCTGCCGCAGATGAAAGATGTTGATGACTGGAATATCAGAGTGTGACTGGCATGATCTAGATGACCACTACATTGAGGTATGTGTCGGACTACCCTGAGAGTGGCGAGGCATCATGCGGCACATGGAAATGTCTGGGCAGGCTATGCAGGATCTGCAGGATGCAGGAGCCGAGCCATTGGGGCAAGAGGTGCCCCTAGTTTTTACTTTTGCAACATTCTATGGGCATGTTGGATGTATTAGAGTAGAGGACTCCAAAACATTTATAATTTTGTGAACACATATTATGTATATGCATCCTTATATATATGACAAGTATGCAGCTCGCCATTTGTTTATTGTTATTGTCTTGTGTTAAATGCGTGTGATAAGTGCCAATCTAGAATATTGTTTGCGATGTTATCTACATAGTGATCGTGTGCTCTAGGTACATGACTGAAAGTAATGGTTTGAAATTCACCATTAAGAGTTTCACTCATAAATATCTTCTAAAAAGGACATGGTTATGCACACGATAAATGCCATTCAATTATCTAACAAGCACCAGGGAATCTAAATGAAGATGAATATGAAGAATGTGATGGTCAAGGGCATCAACTAAAAAACCTATCATTGTATCATATTTGTCCTAATTATTGGTGGCAGATCCAATACTTATGCCATTGGAAAGGACAAACGAATGTATGGGGGTAAAAATGGCAGAGGCTGCCGAGGCTAGATTTCGCGAGTAGTGACTTGCATCATTGGCATAGCTGATGTACAGTGTGGATGAAGGATCCATCATAAAGGTGTCAGAAGACAAAAACGGAGAATATGATGGAAAATGCAAGAAACTTGAATGCATGGCAGAAAAAAACACGCATGGGGGATGCTATGGGAAAACTTTCTATGCCCCTTACACTAGTTAAAGATATGGTCAATACATGTTGTAGAGAATTTTTCTTGGGGAAAAACTTTATTCAGGTCACAAAAGTACATAAATACACGAATGGTGGTTGTTTTCTTGATAATGGGGTAGGAATAGCCATCATGCTTGAGCTTATCAATTGTGGTTTTGAGATCCTCTTGCCAAGAAATGGGTCTCAACTTTTGACAGACAAGGTAGGCATCAGGCGATGTGTTGATATGGTGTTCGACAATGGAAAGATCAAGTCTGGGCATCTCTGAATAGGACCTGGTGGAAAAATTACAGTTTTTTTTAGTAGCTTGGAGTAAGCCTCAATTTCTTTTAGGGTGGTATGTGCCCCCAAGGCAATGTTTTCATCTTCGAAAGCATCGGGCGCAAGGATGGGATTTCTAAACTGATCAACTTCATCTGAGATGAATTATTTAGACTCCACACCATACTGATCATGGAACTGTTGTGGAGGGAAGTACACATGGTGGTGCATATGATCATCCTAAGGAGAGTCAAGGGTGGTCATTGCTTCCATAATTTCTTCATCAGAATGAAATATGGAGGTAATGGCATAAGAAAGACCATGTATCGCGGTGGGGCTACCTAACATATAATCATGAGAGATATGGTTTAGATACGCATCGCTACGAGGGGTAGACAAAGAGCTAGTAGATGAAACATCTATCTATGTTGAGCCAAAGGTGATCACCGAAGGAGGTTCATTCAAAACATAAGGGAATGCCCCGTAGGTGTTTTCCACCAAGGATCTCATGAATGATGACAGATAGAGGATGGTGGCTGAAGGTTTCGTCATCTAGACATCGGGTGGAGGTATGAAAATTTCCTCTGGTTCAAGGTGAGCCAAATGCATGAGTAGAGTAGCGGGCTCGCTATGTTCTGCCTCGATTCAGCAGAAAACTTCAAGGGTGTCGGGAAAATATTTGAGATGAGGAAAAATGTGAGAATAGTGGCCATGAATATCACGCAAAGCATAAGGGTTATTTGTGCACAAATTTTTTAGTTTCTTAGATGAATATGGTAAGGTAACATGGACCTATAGGATATCAGATTTAGGAAATGTTTCATTGACCACAGGTTTCACAAGAGGAAGTTCAGGACAATTTTGGGTAGCATGACCAACAACATCGCACAAAGTGCATGGAGGTGACTTCTTTGGAGGCTTAGGAGGAGCATGAGTTTTTTTAGCAGCCTTATCCTTAGTTTCCCTCTTTCTGTATTTTCCCCCCTGACCATATTCTTTCGCAATAGGCATAGATTCCTGTTGAGGTAGCTGAGGCACTGAAGCAAAGGTAGGAGTCGTGGCAACTAGTTGGACCGGGGTGAAAGTGGTATAAGGTTTGAGATGACCAGGTGAGATTTTGGCTGGGGGATCGATGTAACAGACTGGGATCCCTAGGGTCAAATTGGGAAGGCTCAACATAGCCATAATAGGTACCGAATATACTGTAAAAGGGGGAGAGAGAAATGTTATCTGACTGGACGGGTAATCGCCCAACGGAATGGCTCCCAACTGGTTAAGGCTAGGGGGAACCATTCCTGGTTGAAAAGGAGTAAAAGAGACACCAGCAAAAGAGGAATTTCCTTGAAAGGAAGGCACTACGGGCTTCATCGAGTGACCAACAACAGGTTGCAGAGGCATAGGCTATTGGGTGGTTGAACCCGACCACCTGTGGCTAGTCCGAGATGATTGCATCATGCAAACATTCAACAAGCTCAGATTTGTGACAAGAGGGGAGGGACAAGGGAAAGCACCTAGGAAGGTGTAATATTTATAGACTCTAGGTGAAACACTAGTAAGAGGTGCTCCTTCTTGTTTATCAGCCACCGAAGATATGATAGACATGTGGGAGATCTGATACTTCGGTTCGTAATATGTCAACTGATCAATGGTAATTATCTTTCCATTGTGAGGAAATCACATATTACAGTGAACCGCAGATGTGACATCAGACATCACATAGGTGTAGCTATGACCCAACAGGATGTTATTATCCAAGGAGGCATTAATGACTTCAATGTCAATACAAACAGTCTTTCTCGCAAGAGTGACAGGACAATTGTGGTATATGCCAAGGGGATAAGAAGAGTGACCGCCCCAAGAACGCAAAGTGATTGTGAATGGGGCTAACTTAGGTGATCAAATTTTATTCCAAACAGAGGTAGACATCACATAGGTGGATGCGCCCTAGCCAATGATACAAGGTGAGACATGGGTGTTACAAATCTTGATTGGTATTTGGAACGTGATGGATGAAGGTAAGGGGGGATGTTCTGAATTTTCAATATCAAAGATGATCAAATGATCATCTGAAGGATCCACATTTCCTAGAGCAGATAATATAGATTTACGTTGTGAAGGGCATGAATGGAGGGCTTCTAGCATTGACATTGTGATAGGATATTGTGTTGTGTCATATATTATGCTATAATTATGGTTGGCTTTGGCAGAAGCAACAGTTCGACGTAATGGCCCTTTGGGGATCATGGGAAGGACCTTTCCTCGATGTTGAGGGATATTTAAAGGGGTGTTAGGTGTCAAACTGGACTCTCTGGAAAAAAAAATTTGAGACTCGATTGCAGACGTAGCAGGAGGCTTGCCATATTAGCGAGAGAAATTTTGAAGGTTGACATCAGTGGTATTAACCACTTCATAATTCATCATGAGAATCTGGTAATTAGATGTACCAGAATGAAAATTTTGAGGGGCAGCCTGACCTTGAGGGGGTTGGGAAGACACATATCCTTGTTGAGGGAAAGGATCAGTAAAAATAACCAGTTGAATAGGTGCAATATTTGGAGGAGCCAAAACCATGGCTTGTTGTCCTCTAGATGCTTGTTGTGCTACCCACAATTGATGTATTTGGGGTAAAACAGGAAAATAGTGAGTATAATGGCCATGGACACCACAAAAAGACAAGGCGTGTTCATATGAAGAGGCCTATCTTGCTTGGGCTGATTTCCCTGTTGTTGGTTGTTAGTGTTTGACGGGTTCCCTTGGAACCCTTGATTACCTTGTGGTGGTTGATTTTGGTTGCCTTTCCTCTTTTTCTTGGAATTGGGAGGATCAATTGTGCTATGCTTCGCATACACCTGATTCAGAGGGGGAGGTGGTTGATGCAGTGGAGGCTAAGAAGGAATAGGAGGCTAGGGTGCTAATGCCAAAGGGGATGGAACACCGGGTTGTTGATAAGGATATAATGGAGGTTAAGAAACATTGGGGTAAATAGGTTGAGCAACTATAGGGCCTAGAATCATTTGATTAAATGGGGAAAATGTGCTTTGTCCTAGATACATGCTGCTGGGTGGGGGATAAGTGCTAGAGGAGTTGGCCCCTCCCTGAGCGAAACCATAACCCATGGGAGGATGAATAGACAGATGTGAAAGATATCCAACGATACCGTCAATGGCTTGAGATTCCCCCAGTGAATTGGCACCACCAGGTTTAGAAAGATCTGGTAAGATGGTATAAACATAACTAGACTATGTGTAGATCAAGTCATATTTTAACGCAATTTGGAGAGCTCCTTCCTCTTTCCGAGGAAACTGAGATGCGACATATTTCCCAATATAAGGAAAATTCATTCTGAGAAACTAATCCATATAGACATGGTCATCGAATGTGGGAGCTCGACATAAGCTCCTCCTTCTATGCCATTATTGGACATGGTTTGAAAGGTGGGTGGGAAAAGTTTGTCTAAATGGTATCATATCAGAAAGGTAACTAGAAGTAGGACAAAAAAACTTTAGCAAGAGTGGAAAATGTGGAATGAGAAGTAGAGGCCTAGTCGACATATCACTTTCCAACGTCTCCAGTGAGCGTGTGCTGGAATAACCGAAGATAGATAGAGTCATCATTGATAGAATTGGAGGAACACCACATGTGAAAGGAGTAGATGTGATTATTAGGGTCCTCTCCAGCATTTCCTTCAAACTTAGGGATATCAAAAGGAAGCTTAGTTGGCATAGCAGGCCAACCTAGATCATGGTGTATAGGGTCGTTAATTAACTAGTTGAAATCGGGGAGGCTCAAACCTGCCATAAAAGGTAGCAAGGGAAGAGCCAAGATGGTTCGAGTATTTTTTCAACTAATATTAGCTTCAAATTTAGGGTTAGGGCTACCAGCAGCTTGAGGACCAGTACCTACATTGGCACCTGACATGGTGGGAGAATAAGGTAAGAGGAGAAACAGGTTCGGAATCAAAGTGAGGGCCCGATGGACCAAAATCGGAGTTGGTATAGGTACTTGGTGGAGGAATAATTCGACGTCTATGAGCTAGATTAAGTCTTCCTAAAGGAAACTTAGGATGAAAGCCTAGGAGTCTCTGGTATAAATGCCTTGTGGGCACAATGATCACAAGGCACAAGTAACCCAATAATGAAGAGAGATAAACAAAGGCGCAGAGGGGCAGATAAATTAATTAAAATGTTTATGTCTTGGCTTGGTAGTGTAAACCAAGTTCTCTTAACTTTAGGTGTGTGTGTGTGTAATATGTGTTTTAATTTTAATTAAGCCCAGACGGTTATGCATAAAGAAAAGGAAAAAATTGTGTATAACTGTAAATAAAACTGAAACAAAAGTAAAAGAAACAACTAAAGATGCATAAATTCTACCCAAAAATAAGGGGTCACAAGAAAATTTTCTAAGAGGCGCGTGAAAATGACTCAAAACACACAAGGTGACCAAAATATCTAAGGTCTAAGGGACAAGGATCTAATGACTCAGATCTACTAAAAAGAGGTGCAGAAAACATCATGAAACCAGAGGGAAAACTACTCCAAAATGGGAGATGACAGGTTAAAGCCCTAAGGGAAACAAGAGGGACCCTAAGGGAAAGGTGAAACAAGACTCAAGAGGTATTTTGGATGAGATGATAAGCAACCTAAATGGATCTGAAAGAAAGAGGGATCAGACCCTGAAAAATGGCTAAAAGTGCTGCAAAATCTCAGACTACCTACTTAGCTAAACCCTTCCTAAAAAGGTGGAAGCGTATTCAAGCCATAAGGGGATTTTTCCCACTTAAAAAAGAAAAACAGAGCATATCTGGGCCTAAGACGGGTGGATATAGAGGTCAAACAACCCTGAAAAGTGCTTGCGGAAAACCTTGAAAATTACAAAAAATACCCTCAAAAAGTTGCAACTCACATGTATTGACATGTAGGTTGCTGAAATCGCAGTTTTTGGCCCAAAATTTGTTTTCTGATCCCAAAATTGCAGGTTATGGGCTGAAAAGTGCAAGCTACATTTCCGAGAGTCTCGGGCGGCAAGTTGTGGAAAATTTTTCCATCTGCGACGCGGATGATACCTGTTACCTACGAAAAACACGTAGAAACATGTGGAAATTATATTTTTTACAGTTTTAGAGGATAAAAGGTAAAAAAAAACATTAATAGGCTAAAAAATAGATGAAAAAAAACCCTAGGTACTAAAGCAGATAGTCATGCAGGAAATATGAATAAAACCCTATGGAGTTTCCAAATGTTAGAATGAATTCTTAACACAAGTGTACGAAAATAGATCACTTTAGATGCACATGAAAAACAACCCTAACAAAAAATATTTCCATCTAACTTCTTATATCTTCAATAGAAGGTTGAAACAAATTCAAAACAAGCCTAGATCTATACAAATAGATTAGCTAAATAGCAAAATGAAATAAGAGTTTCTCCAAAATATCCAATGGACAAGACTAGAATTATAAAGATTCTTTTGTATTATATTAACACCTAGGAATGGAACCAATACAATCCCCCTAAATGGGATGGGTTCTTGGCTATCCTCAAATGCTTCAGCTTCAGAGTTTCTCTCTCAATGGTGTAGTATGCCCAAGACGTCTAGAATTCAAAGGGAGCTCAATAAGAAAAAATAAAATCAATGTAAATGAAAGTGTGGCAATGATAAGAGGATCAAAGTCGGCCGATGATAAAAGCATCAAAGGTAAGAAGTGAATGGAAAACCCTCCTACTTATAACAAAATATTGAGTTATCCTTGATAATGGTAAATAATAAAACAATATTAACCATGATCTAGGTATAACTGCTTGGAATATTTTATTATATTTTGTTGGAGGGGAAAGGAATTTAAATTGGTTAAATCAATTTCTTTAGAGACAAGAAACAAATAAAATATTTATTTATCATTTCAAGGATGGGATCAAGGAATAATTTAACAAATAATGATTTATTTTATATCCATAAATTATCTAGTCAAATTTAACAAGGAATATTAATTAAATAATAATTTAATTAATTATTCCTAGATAATAATAACATAATTAATGATTTATCTAATTATTTCTCATTAATTGGGTTAAATATGACTAGGAATATTATTAAATAGAGGTTTAATTAATTATTCCTAGAGGAAAATAAATTAAATAAGGATTTATTTAATTATTCCTCGTGGGGTTTTATATTTGGACCAGAAATAACTTAATAAACTATGGTTTACTAAATCATTTCTTATAGTGAAATCAATTTTACTATGATAAAATTGGCTTTACATGGTGTATTTCGATCTGTCTAACTCTAAATGGTTAGATGTCCAAAAATTAGTGTAACACCCATCATTTCCAAGCTCTATGGGTAATTGTAAGCCCTTCTCCTCTAGGTTGCCGAAAAAATCCTTATTTACTATCATATGATATGAAGCACCAGAGTCTAGGTACCACTCACTCCCTATTATTGTGCTTGCCACACAAGTAATGAGGATGAAAACAAACTCAAATTATGATGCGAAAACATCTCCTCCTGCTCCTGCTATAGACTCCTTACTAGATATCGTATATAGACACTTGGTTTCTCAGGAATTTCCTTTTTCCATGGTTCTAGCTAGATTATGCCTTTCCATGGGACTTGTTTCCTTTGGATTTATTTCCTTTCCCAACTAGAGCACAACATTATTCCTCAAATTATCTGGATGAGACTCCATCTCTAGTGTTTCTTCTAATTTCCTCTTGCACCAAGTCAGACCAAAGTCTCTCCCAATTTGGGAGCTTGTCCCTTCCATTAAATGAAACCTAATAGTTGTTATATGACTTCAGAAGACCAAGGATTGCTAAGTTAAAAATTTCAAATGATGGTGCATTCTCTCCAACTTCTCCAAGTTCATCTAGATAGGTATTGAACCTAAGTGAATCTAGATTGGTATTGAACAACAGTTTCATTTTTACCCATTAGAATGTTGTGGAGCTTGTCTCTCCATGCCAATTTCCTAGCATCACTTCTACTCTCGAATAGATATGTGATATTTTTCCACATTTCAAAAGGGTCTCCTTTCCATGAAAGTTCGAAAGCACATGATCTATGGTACCCTCTAGAATAATCCTCTTGGCATTTGTTTTGTCTTTCTTCCATTGAGAAAGTGTTTGTGCATCAGAGTCTATTAGTTTTGGAATATTAGTTTTTGTGTACTCTAATGCTCCATTTTCATCTAGGACAACTTCCATCTTGTCTTTCCAGGAACAAAAATTCGAGGGGCCCTCCAATTCATACTCAATCCTCAATCCATTGAAAGACATTGTTCCTTCACTGAAGAGAATCTGTAACAAAAACTCTGTAAATCAAATCTTCTCTGAGAGAATATTTGGAACCTGGTTTCTATGTAGTCTTCAATATCTCAGATAACATGTAGAAATAACTTGAAATTTTTAGTTGCTAATGAAATTAGAATGAGATCAATAGACACAAATTTCTTCTACTCAATCTGTAGAAAGGAAAACATACAATAGAAACACATGAAATCATTCAATCCTAATGAACACAATATTTTTATTGTGGAACCCAACTAGGAAAAACCCCTCCTCTATTTTGTATTTATTCAATTTGAGAATATGGATATATTACAATGACAACTTAAATACTTGAAGCTCAACCTGCACTGCAATACTGATCTCCTTCCCCTAACAAAACTTAAACAAAAATAACCTTCAGCCTTCTTCCTATTTCCTTGTGCAATCCTTGAGGAAATTAGATCCTAAAAATAAGAGAATTACCTATTTCCTTGCAGAAATCCTAGAGGAATTGATCACCTTATGTAATGAAAAACCTATACACTCAAATAATATATAACAATGAGTACAATTATGCCTTTTACCTACACTCAACTAGGAAATTCGAATTGCATGCATGACTAGGGATATTTTTAGTAAATTGAATAGTTAACTCGGAGATAAGTGAGTTAACATTTGTTATAACTACTCAAATAAACTACTACTGACTCTATTCATGACTAGAACTTAGATAATTGAGTTTCACTAACTATAACTCCACTAGATTTCTAGATCTTAAATCAACTCATGCACAACTCTACCTCTTGCCCATACACTAAAATTGACTGACTTAACTAAGTGAATTTTCCATGTCACTCCTTCTAACTACAACTCAATTCATCCTGTTGATGTGGAAATTTGAATTTATCCATTGACTAGGGCACAAGTAAAATGAATATTTTTCTTGCTACAATTAAACAATTTTTTTCCTTTTTCATGTTCACAGATTGTTCTATGACTATGCTCTACAAGTATCAAAATTTAATATTACTATTTTAGACTTTGACTCTGAGTTTTTCTTCTTAATTTGGAAATTCTAGTCTTTTTAACAAAATTTAACTAGGACTTTCTATTTCTGGAAAATCTCGATATTTTCCACACTCCCAAATTTGTCTCTTGCCTGGTCTATGCTTCTATCTAAACTCCAAGTCATTATTTCCATCCTTTTTAGCGCCAAATCAATTTTTTGACTCGTTTCATGCAATTAGCATTCTAGTTCCAAACAGTGCCACTAAGATATCACTTATGGTTTAGCTTCCAATTCATACATGTGTGTGCATAATATACTTTACTATAAGCTCAAAGCCTTTTTAATATGTTTTTATCAATAGTGATGCCAAAATTAGCTCACAACCATTTTATTTTAATAAATAAATTGCTACCAAATCTATCAATTCTGCAAAATTTGTCCTTTAGCTCCTTTTGCGTTGGCACCTTTATATTTTTTTCCGTAAGACAAGGTATCTGAGACCATTGGGTAGGCATTTAGGCACTAAGCCTATTTGAGCCTTTACGAGCCATTTGGTCTCGTTTCTATGCAAAATGACCATATAAAAGCACTTATGTTGAAGCTCCCAAGCCTAATATTTTTTATATTCTCCCTTTGTCATTCTTCCATGCCCCTAGTCTATTTATACATGAAATGTCCAAAGATCGGGGCCTAGACTATGGCCCTTATATCTATATGCATTCCCTTTGTGTCATGTTTATAAACCATCAGGCTCCACCTACTAGGTCAATGTGTCCCATGCGGACCACTCAAGCTCACTCTTATTTTACACTACTCATTGGCTGCAACTGACCACATATTGTTCCTCCATGTCCCGACACTTTTTCTTCTAGCGCATTCCTTAGTTGCACCATTTATAAACCATCTGACTGGGCCTTATGGGCATAGATATCCTACAAGGTCCTCCCGAAACCTTTTTAATTGGCTGCCATTTCAAGTTTTGTCTATCGGCGTGTTCTGACTCCTGCTTCCTGACACCATCCTCTTGAACACGATCAATAAACCACTGGGCTCCAACCAACGAGATGATGTCACTATAACGTCACCTATGTCACATGCCAATAAATGATTGGTCTATGTTGATTTAATAACTTGTGTCATCTAGGAAAATTGTATGCTTCCACTATCTTATTGGATTAGATTTGCAAGAAATTTCTTTCTTAATTTTGTTAACAAAAAACCACTAGGTTCAAGCCATTTCTTTATTTTTCGCAAAAATCCTCTAGGTCATCCCTACCCAGTGTTGCATCTTTTTTATCCTCCTGGGATGCACTTCCATCTAGCCCTCGATGGGCTTAGCTGTCTCTATGGTACCTTTGCTCGTTTTTCTTTGGACAATGCTCTGTTGCAATGTCCCACCGCTACTCTTCCAATTCTTGGCCTTTTGTGTGCCAAAAGGCTGAGCCGGTGTTATACCACAGGGATCAACTCCACTGGTATACATTCATATGCTGGCATCACCCCACTCCATGCATCCCAGTGCTTAAACTTGTGCGTTCATTGGGAACCGCTAGGGTATTTCCATTGGGTAGCCTTCATTAGGTGGGCTCCACTTAAGCCAATATAAACACTCCCCACTACTACATTTTCCATCCATGTCAACTTGGAACACTTTTTTCCCACTCCTCCACCCTTTCCATCAGGTTTCCACTTTGCAATCTTTGGCTATGTGCCAAATTGATTTCCAAAACTCTCTTATCTATGCTATCTTTGACTTGAGATTTACTAGCTCTATCTTTTGATCCAAAAGGCCATTTTTAAACTTCTACGTGCCACTAGATATCTCTTCCAGAGCTATTCCAATATATGTGGGTTCCACATACATCTAAGGTATTACTACACAATAATTGGATCGAAATTATCTGAAACTTATGATTTCCTCACCAATCTTATGCTCCTCATCTAGTCACCCATGCCATTCTATGGCATTTGTGTCATCTAATGAAAATGAAAAAAGTATCATCAGTGATCCGATTTATGACATCAATGGCCTCTTAAATAGGTATTTTGGTATAAAGGGAAGCAACATCAAAACTTACTAACAAACCCCCAGGGTCGAGCCTAATATATTTCCATTCCTTAAAAAAGGAAGCAGAGCCCTTGATATAAGAATCATTACAACCAATAATAGGTTTAAGCTTTTGAGCCAACAATTTAGAAAGAATATAATTAGGCCCACCTCTTGTGTTAACAATAGGTCTGAAGGTGGCCGCAATTTTATGAATTTTTGGGAGGCCATAAATTCTAGGGAAGAGGGGATTACTTTCAATAATATTTTTAAAGAGAGGTTTAAGGGAATGATTTGATTTAACAATAGTCATTACTTCTTTAGTAACAGAGTGACTTCACCGTGTCACTCTAGATAACTGAAACTCGAGTCATCATGTTGATGTAGAAATTAAAATTTCTCCATTTGACTAAGGCACAAGTCAAATGAAGCATTTTCTTGCTACAATTTATCACTCCCTCTTATCAGGGAAAGGGTTCTACACAAACCCAATCCTGGTCCTCTGTAGGAATGTACTGTATCAAAAATAACACTCCCTCTCATTATTATGGTTACTGCAACAACTGCAATTGAGAAGCATCCAAAATACATAATAATCTATCTCTGAGCTGCAACTAGCACCTGAGCCTCTGACTACTACTAGCCTCTGCACTGCCACTCAAGATTTTACTCCATTAATTGACATTGATCCTTCTGATACAAAATATTGTGGGACCCTTTAGCAAGTGTGATGGTCCATGAGAAGAGTATACTACAAATACTACTACTCTCCTATGGATCTTACCCAAATATTTGCAACTTTGGGACTAAGGCTCTACATATCCCCACTTCTCTCGAGGAGATATAGCTACATGCATGGTGAAATATACCTCTATATTATTGATATTTTAAACTCGAACACCAATTTTTTTTACTCCTCCTACAGAAACATGCTTGAGATAATAATTCCCCTTACTGAACACCACATCATATCCACATTCTTCAGGTACAACTGCAAAAAATATTTTTTTTTCTTCAGATCAGGTACATAAATTACATTATTTAGGTGACGATGAGAGATGAAATACCTATTAAAGGTGATATTTCCAATCCCTTTGGTACTATATATCCCATTGTTAGAATGAATTCTTAACACAAGTGTATGAAAAGAGATGATTTTAGCTGCACATGAAAAATATCCCTAACAACAAAGATGGTTGTCTAACTTCTTAGTTCTGTAATAGATGGTTAAAAAAACTTTTTAAAAAAACCATATCTATGCAAATAAAGCAGCTAAACAGCAGAATGAAAAAACAGTTTCTCCAAAATATCAAATGGACAAGACAAGAATGATAAAGAGTCTATTGTATTATATTAACACCTGGGAAGGGAACTAATACATCCCCCCTTAATGGGATGGGTTATTGGTTTTCCTCAAACACGTCAACTTCAGAGTTTCTTTCTCAATCGTGTAGAATACCCAAGACATGTAGAACTCAAAGGGAGCTCAATAAGAAAAAAGAAAATAAAATTAAATCAAAGTTTGACAATGACAAGAGGATCAAATTCTAACCATGATAAAAGGATCAAAAGTAAAAAGTGAATGAAAAACCCTTCTATTTATAACAAAGTATTGAGTTATCCTTGATAATGGTGCATAATAAAATATTATTAACCAAGATCTAGATCTAGCTACTTGGAATATTTTATTATATTTTGTTGGAGGGAAAAGGATTTTAAATTGGTTAAATCCCTTTATTCAGAAACAATAAACAAATAAAATATTTATTTATCATTTCAAGGATGGGATCAAGGAATAATTTAAAAAATAATGATTTATTTTATCATCCCTAAATGATTTAGTTAAATTTAACAAGGAATATTAATTAAATAATGATTTAATTAATTATTCCTAGAGAATAATAAGATAAATAATGATTTATCTAATTATTTTTTATTAATTGGGTTAAATATGACTAAAAATATTATTAAACAAAGGTTTAATTAACTATTCCTAGAGGAAAATCAAATAAATAAGGATTTATTTAATTATTCCTCATGGGATTTTCTATTTGGACTAGAAATAACTTAATAAAATACGGTTTATTAAATCATTTCTTACAGTGAAATAAATTTTACTATGGTAAAATTTCTCTTACATGGTGTATTTTGATCCATCTATTTGTAAATGGTTAGATGACCGAAAATTGGTGTAATAAATTACCCCCCAATGTGTGAGTGTTAACAGCTAATCCTATGACCGAAGTACATTGTAAGAACACAATCACTAGACACCGAAGGGGAGTCATAGAGAGAGAGATACGTAGGCGAATTGAAGGAAGAGAGGAGGATAACCTAAGGGGGGAGACCAAAAAACGTAGGTCTCCTTTAATGTTTGGGTGCCTGTTCTCAGTGAGGCGGGGGAGGCATACCTATTCCCACCGAGATGAGAAAGTACAAAGAATAATGGTTCACCCAGTAAAATAAGACTGAGCTATAAAGTACATGATATGATGGCGTAAACATGGGCTAGACAAAAATATAATGGATCCCACATACATACTACACCTGTGACAACATCCAAGACTAAATACAATAACATCTGAGTACATGAGATATAATAAAAATAAGAGAAGCCCTGATAAAGATGAAAGGGATCTGAAAATATAAATGGATCATCTAAGTGATAAATGCATGGTATAGGCACTGCAAGTGGTTGGGGCCAAACCCATCAATTCCACGGAGCTGCATCTGAGGTTGTGGAAGAAAATGAAGTCATCAAGGTATGTGGGGGGCTACCTAAAGGGGCACCCCCTCATGAGGTCTGAAACATCTCACACACATCCAGGAATCACTGGATCAATCTTTTGGATCACTGAACTATCGAGTATATAAATCTTGATTATGATGAAGTGGAGCAGATGAGAAAAAATCAAGTCAAAGGGAAATAATTCATTTGCTTGATCCGAGGCACCAACCAAGATTTTAAGCTGGAACAAAGATACATCACCCTCTAGATCTATCTTCTGGAATGAATGTGATGATGTTGACAGAAGGAGGTCCGCCATAGGTGTGGAAATGAGGATCTTCAACTAAGGCACGAGGAATCATAGTAGAGTGACTGATGGAGTGACAGTAGGGATGATGATGGAATGGGGGATATTGAGTAGAAAACAGATGACTTCCCCTATTAGAGCATAAAAATCATGGATGAACTGACAATGACTAACTTGACTCCTGAGGGGATGGAGGATAGTGGGACTAGAGGCCAAAATGGGCTACACGAGAGAGGGACAAGTCATTAATGGATGGAATACTGTAACGGGAGGCAAAACGGGATTCAGGACAGACTTCATGAAATCGATGATGACTCAACTCAGATGCTCTAAACAAGGGCAACTCGATGATGCTACCACATAGAATAGGCCCGATGGGGACCATATAAAAATGAGTAAAATATGGTTACTCGTGAAGAAAATTGACACATCATCAGCAAGTATGAAGGTTAAGTAGTGCCCCAAGTACAAGTAGTGCAAGTGCAAACCCTTCCTGGAATAAAGGCTTCCGAATGAAGAATCAAATCATCAAAAATAAAGGGAGAGCCAGACTTGCCACTTTCACCCGACCAAACATGGGGACCAGATGGTATGTGACAAGTTGTTATATTTTATGATGAATTTAAAGTTTTAGAATGACATATATGGTACTAATTCGTTACTTTTGGTGTGCATATATAGCACTGGTGAGACCGAGTGGGTATATGGGATGAATCGAAATGCCAGGGGTTGTAGAGTATTGTATTGCTAGAGGAGTTGATAGAGCGGATTTAGAGGCACTATTGGAGGACGTCTGCCACAGATGCAAGATGTTGATGACTGGAACATCAGAGCATGACTGGCATGATCTAGATGACCACTACATTGAGGTATGTGTCGGACTACCCTCGGAGTGGCGAGGGGTCATGCGGCTCATGGCGATGTCCAGGCAGGGTATGCAGTATCTGCGAGATGCAGGAGCCGAGCGACTGGGGCAAGAGGTGCCCCCATTTTTTACTTTAGTAACATTCTATGGGCATGTCAGATGTATTAGAGTAGAGGACTCCAAAAATTTTATAACTTTGTGAACACATATTATGGATATGCATTCTTTTATATATGACAAGTATGAGGCTCGCCATTTATTTATTGTTATTGTCTTGTGTTAAATGCGTGTGATAAGTGCCAATCTAGAATATTGTTTGCGATGCTATCTACATAGTGATTTTGCGCTCTAGGTACATGACTAAAAGTAATGGTTTGAAATTCACCATTAAGAGTTTCACTCATAAATATCTTCTAAAAAGGACATGGTTATGCACACTATAAATGCCATTCAATTATCCAACAAGCAGCAGGGAATCTAAATGAACATGAATATGAAGAATGTGATGGTCGAGGGCATAAACTAAAAAACCTATCACTATAACCTATTTTTCCTGATTATTGGTGGTAGATCCAATACATATGCCGTTGGAAAGGACTAACGAATGTATGGGGATAAAAATGGCACAGGATGCCGAGGCTAGATTCCGCAAGTAGTGACTTGCATTGTTGGCATAGCCGATGTATGGTGTGGATGAAGGATCCATCAGAAAGGTTTCAGAAGACAACAAAGGAGAATATGATGGAAAATTCAAGAAACTTGAATGCATGGTATAAAAAAAACACACATGGGGGATGCTATTGGTAAACTTTCTATGCCCCTTACACTTGTTAAAGATATGGTCAATACATGCTGTAGAGAATTTTTCTTGGGGACAAACTTTATTTAGGTCATGAAAGTACATAAATACACAAATGGTGGTTGTTTTATTGATAATGGGGTAGGAATAGCCATCCTACTTGAGCTTATCAATTATGGTTTTGGTATCCTCTTACCAAAAAATGGGTCTCAACTTTTGACATACAGGGTAGGCATCGGGCCATGTGTTGATATGGTGTTCGACAATGGCAAGATCAAGTCTGGGCATCTCTAAATAGGACCTGGTGGAAAAATTACAGTTTTTTTTTAGTAGCTTGGAGTAAGCCTCAATTTTTTTTAGGGTGGTATGTGCCCCCAAGGAAATGTTTTCATCTTCGAAAGCATCGGGTGCAAGGATGAGATTTCTAAATCGATCGACCTCATGTGAGATGAATTATTTAGACTCCACACCATACTGATCATGGAACTATTATGGAGGGAAGTACGCATGGTGGTGCATATGATCATCCTATGGAGAGTTAGGGGTGGTCATTGCTTCCATATTTTCTTCATCAGAATGAAAGATGGGGGTAATGGCATAAGAGAGACCATGTGATACGGTGGGGCTACTTGACACATCATCATGACAGATATGGTTTAGATACGCATCGCTACGAAGGGTAGACGAAGAGCTAGTAGATGAAACATCTACCGATGTTGAGCCAAAGGTGATCGCTGAAGGAAGTTCATTCAAAATAGAAGGGAATGCCTCGTAGGTGTTTTCCACCAATGATCTCATGAATGATGAAAGATAGAGGATGGTGGCTGAAGGTTTCGTCATCTCGACATTGGGTGGAGGTATGAAAATGTCCTCTGGTTCAGGGTGAGCCAAATGCATGAGTAGAGGAGTAGTAGGTTCACTATGTTCTACCTTGATTCAGCAGACAACTTCAAGGGTGTCGGGAAAAATCTTTGAGATGAGGAAAAAGGTGAGAATAGTGGCCATAAATATCACACAAAGCACAATGGTTATTCGTGAAAAAAGTTTTTAGTTTCTTATATGAATATGGTAAGGTAACATGGACCTCTAGGATATCGGATTTAGGAAATGTTTCATTGACCACAGGTTTCACAAGAGGAAGTTCAGGACAATTTTGGGTAGCATGCCCAACAACATCACACAAAGTGCATGGAGGTGACTTCTTTGGAGGCTTAGGAGGAGCATGATTTTTTTGGGTAGCCTTATCCTTTGTTTCCTTCCTTTTGTATTTGCCCCCCTGACCATATTCTTTCGCAATAGGTGTAGACTCCTATTGAGGTAGCTGAGGCACTGAATCAAAGGTATTAGTCGTGGCAACTGGTGTTTGTACTCAACCTAGTGTTCCTAAATTGAGTTCATTAAATGTCAACCAGGGTTGGTAAATTGCTGAAGTGCGGTGCACTATATGTGCCTAAGTATTTGTTTCTCACTACGTTGTGTTTAGTGTTTTCTGATGTTTTTGGTTTTATGGTTTTATGTTTGAAAAGGGAAAGAACTAAATGTTGGTGAAAATAAGTTATTGGCCTAAACTATGGATGGCAAATAACAAATGCAAATACTAAAACAGAACAAAACCAAAACTATGGCTGGCAAACAACAAATGAAAATCTTGATAATGACTTCAGTGCAAGAAAATAAATCACAACATGAACTTAAACTTATCCAATTCATTCATTAAAGATGTGTTGGAAGAACTTGAGAAATGGACAAGTTAAGTATAAATGAAGTTCTCCTATTTAAACAATCAACTTACAATGTTACAACATCTCATCCATGATTAAAGGTTTATTGGAATATATTTGGAAAAGAACATTTGTAACACAATAAGATTTCTACTCTAAAATAACTTATAATTCTGTTCTGCAACTCAATTTAACACCACTAAGCCTCACTCAAAAGTTATAGATTTCCTTTTTAGAATAGTCTTTGAGAAAAGGCCTGTTTGTGAAATGGTAAAAAGGTTGCAAAATACTCCAGGCCTTAGACTGATACTAGCTTCTGTCCAGATGATTATGTATTAATATGAGTTTGGAACAAAAGAAGTTTTGTAAATAATGAAGACCGTGGTATTTAAATTTAACAACTAATACAATTTAAAATTCAATGGATAGCAACTAAATTGGAATGTTAATATAGTGAACTAAGACTAAACTAGAGTGCTACTAGTCTACTTGGAGTACAGTGAACAATGTTAAACTAAAAATTCCATTATCAAACTGAAATGTAGTGACAGAGCTGAACTAAATGCATTCTATCTCCAGAGTGCTGTAACTAAATTAACATGCAACTAACCTAAGGATTTCTACAGCCCATCTCGTTCAATATGAATGATATTTTGGAAGAGTTTGTGAAAACAAGTATGGTTGTATTATTCAATGCAATTGAACATAAACATAAAACTGAAAGCAAATACAACTAGAATCTAAGACACCATAGTTGTTTCTTATTCGTTGTTAATGATTTTTTGGAAGAGTTTGTAAGAGTAAGACCGGATGTGACACTTAGTGTAAACAAGCAACTAAAACCTACAATATCACAACTATGCCTTATTCATCATGATGATATTTTGGAAGAGTTTATTAGAGTAAGTCTAACTGTGATAATTAACGAAAGGAAATTCAACTAAAACCTACAATACCACAGCTATGCCTTATTCATCGTAATGATATTTTGGAAGAGTTTATTAGAGTAATTCTAGCTGTGATAATTAATGTAAACAACTATGAACATAAACTTCAGAAATCTACTTAAGCTAGAAATGAAAACGAGACTAAAATACTTATCTAAATCATATAAACAAGGTTGCTCAGGAGGCAGGGGCCCTCTACCACCGGAGTAGCACGAAATATACTTCAAGATTGACTCAACGCTTTCAAGGAAATGATACTTCTTGCATTAGAGAGAAATTACTTCAAAACAGAGTGTTTTTGGACTTCTGAAATCTAGCAATCAACCATCAAAATCTAACCTTGTCCCTCGGTTTCTCGAGCATATTTATAACAAAATTACATAACCGTATCTGAGATAACATAGGAATAATTGTCTTTCCTAATTAGAATCGAAATAAAACTCTGAATGTGGTCTCGTAATATGATTAAGGACATCTGGATTGTCCTTATCCTGTTAGGAGTCTACCTCCTAATTTGAGTTCCCACGTACATAACCACCTACAGGATTTCGTTAAAACTTCGTGGATAGCAACAAATGATAAGGAGATGATGTGGAATATGACCATATGTGATTTTCTCTGAGATAACACCTGGAACCTGTGTAGACATGAAGACGGTTGCAGAATTGGCAACTAGCTACAGAATGTCTGCATTCTGTACCTAGATTTAGTTCAAAAAGTACTACAATGACAAAATCATAAAAACATAGCAAGTTAGTCATGATATTCATTCTGAAAGTAATTTTAACTAATTCTATTGAACATTTGAGCCTGAAATTAACAATGGACAAAAGAAATGGCGTGGAATGTGGTGGAAGAAAGAACATTCTTGGAGCTCAACATACCCCCACTGTTAGATTCTTGCATGTCCTCATGCAACTATTCCATGAACTCTGAGACCTCTGCAAGAACATCCAACCCTCTTCTTCATCTATTGTCCTGATTTTTATTGCTCCATTGTCAAAAATTCTCAGAATTTCATATGGCCCAAGCCAATGTGTTTGAAATTTACCTTGAAAATCCTTGAACTTTGAATCAAACAAGAGAGCCCAGTCACCTTCTTTGAACTTCTTCTCCTTGATGTACTTGTCATGCCATCTAGTCCTTTGCTGTTGGAATATACTAGCTTTCTGAACTGCATCTTATCTGATCTCATCCAATTCATTAATCTTCTCTAATCTGTGCTTTTGTGCCGCTGATAGATCAAGTCCTAACTAAACTGCCATTTTGAAATTTTGAATTTGTAACTCTATGGGAAACAAAACTTTCTTTCCATAAAAAATTTCATAAGGAGTATGGCCTGTTGTGCTTCTCCATGTAGTTCTATAGGCATACAAGGCTTCAGGAAGCCTATCTACCCAATCTTTTCTATGTAGATGGACAGTCTTTGTTAGGATCCCTTCAATGACCTTATTAGTAGATTCCACTTGACCATTTGCTTGTGGATGATAAGGAGTATATTTTCTGTGTCTGATTCTGTACCTCTCCATCATTTTTTCCACTAACCTTGATGTGAATTGAGCTCCTTGATCTGTAACAATTTCCCTTGGGACACCAAAGCGAGTAAAAATATCCTCAAAAAGAAAATTAACTACAGATGCTTCAATAGAAAAAAGTAATGGCTTGGCCTCTACCCATTTGGTAACATAATCAGTGCAAACTAATATATATTTCTTTTGTCTTGATGGAGGACTAATAGGTCCTACAAAATCTAAAGCCCATTTTTCAAAAGGTTCAATATGTACCTGAGGCTACAATGGCATCTCACCTGAAGGAGAAGGTTTCCCTACCCTTTGGCAACTGTCACACCTTTTGACATACTCTTTAGAATCTTTAAACAAGGATGGCCAATAATATCCTAAATGAAGGATCTTATAGGTTGTCCTCTTATCAACAAAGTGTCCGCCACAAGGTTCATCATTACATGCTTTGAGAATCTCAGGCATCTCATCTTCTCGAACACATCTCCTAATGATAAAATCTGGACCTGTCTTGTACAACTCATTAGCAACCCATGAATATTTTGCACTGTCATAAATATTTTTTCTTTTATCTCTTGCATTCATTATTGAAGGAAATTTTCCTGAAACTAAATAATTAGCAATGTCAGCAAACCAAGGAGTTTGGGTAGAAATTGCAAAAAGATATTCATCAAGAAATTGATCTTAAACCGGGGTATTGTCTTGGATGTTTTGGAGTCTAGATAGGAAATCAGCTACTGTGTTTTTTTTTCCAGGCCTATCTAGAATGGTAATGTTGAATTCTTGTAAAATCAATAACCATCTTATGACTCTACCATTAGTGATTGATTTATTCATTAGATATCTAATTGCAGAATGATCTGTGTGAAAAAAAGTTTCATAGCCTGTTATATAGTGTCTGAATTTGTTTATGGCATGAACAACAGATAAAAACTCTTTTTCCGTTAGAGTATAGTTTAACTCTGCAGGAGTCAAATTTTTACTGGTATAGTAGATGGCATAAGGAATCAGGTCTTTTTGTACCAATACTGCTCCTAGAGCTGTATCTGAGGCATCTGTTGAAATATGAAAAGGTAACTTCCAGTTAGGTCCCCTTAAAATAGGTGCTTCAGAAATTTTTGTTTTCAGGGTCTCAAAGGCTAACTAGCAATCAGAATTCCATTTGAATCTGCTAACCTTGGTAAGTAATTTGAAGAGTGGAGATGCTATCTTGGTGAAGTTTTCTATAACCTCGAGCAATATCCCTGTAAATCCTAGAAAACTCCTAACATATTTTTGACAACTTGGAATAGATAAGTTAGAGATGACTTCAACTTTTGACTCATCAACTCTAATCCCATCCCCTGAAATGTGATGTCCTAAAACAATTCCTTTGGTAAACATCATAAAACACTTTTCATGACTTAGTGAAATATTTTCTTCTTTACATCTCTCTAAAAAATTTTCCAAGTTTGCTAAGGCTTCTTCAAATGTGTTTCCATAAACTGTGAAATCAGCCATATATACTTCTACACAATCATGTATTAGATCTGAAAAAATTCCTAATACTTCCCTTTGAAATGCTGCAGGTGCATTGCATAATCCAAATGGCAATACTCGGTAAGCATAGGTACCCCAAGGACAGGTAAATGTAGTTTTATCTTGATCTTCAAGTGCTACATGAATTTGATTGTAACCACTAAACCCATCTAGAAATGAGAAGTACTTTTTTCCAGCTAATGTATATAACACTTGATCTATGAAAGGTAAGGGAAAATGGTCTTTAAGAGTAGCTTTGTTTAATTCTCGGTAGTGAATACATACCCTCCATTTACCATTTTTCTTTGGCACAATAACCAAAGGAGAAACCCACTGACTATCTGAAATAGGATAGATAAAGTTGACATTCAACAATTTCTGCAATTCTTCTTTAACAATCTCCCTAAGATTTGGATTCATCCGTCTTTGAGGTTGTCTGATTGGTTTACAATTTTCCTCTATGTAGATATGATGAGTGCAAGTCTTGGGGCTTATCCCTTTCATATCAGTGTACTCCCATGCATATGCAGAAGAATGTCTCTGTAAGATCTTGACTAGCTCTTCTTGTTGAGATTTTTCTAGGTTCTTGTTTATGTTTAAAGTTTTGCCTGGAAATATCTCACTTGTAGAGCTGCCAAATTTATCCATATAATGAAGAGACATTTGCCTTGATGACAAAAATTCAATGTTTGATTCTTCTTGAAATTGTTCATGTTTATGTTCCAAAGAGGATTCAAAGTTTTCTAAAGTATTCAGAATTTGACTATCTTCACTAATTTCTGAAATTGTGAAGAGAGGTTGTAAGTCTTCTTCATCCTCTATCCATTGAATATCATCTAAATCTATAATTGTCCTTGCTGGAGGATACAAATTGAATTTCTTAGTTGAACTACCATCAGAGATGTACATATCACCAGATCTACAACTAATGAAAGCATCAGTTGTAGCTAACCAAGGTCCCCCTAATATAATAGGATGTCCTCCTAGATTATTCTTAGGAGTTAGGATCATAAAATCCACAGGGTACTCCCAAGAATATAGGGACAATGGAATGTCTTCTATTACCCCATCAGGTTTGATCACAGATCTGTCTGCTAACTGTAATAATGTAGGTTTAAAGAGAAGATTAGGAAGTTTCAATTTATCCATGATCTGTCTACTCATGATATTGATTGCTGCTCCTAAGTCAATGAGTGTGTTTTGGATCTCAATTCCATTGATGTGAATTTTAACAACTGGATTTCTTGGGTCTAGATACCTTGGAATGGAAATATTACCCATCATAATGTCTGTTATTTTTCCTGCCAGTTGAATTTTCTTTGTCTCTCTTATTCTTTTTCCATTTTTCTTCATGCTCAACTCCTTTATTGTCTTTGCTAAAATTGGAATTTCCTTGATGGATTGTAATAATGGAATCTTAATGCAAACATTTCTCATCTCATCTAGGAAATCATAATTAGGCACCATAATTTGTTTTCCTACACCCCTATCAATTTGTAATCTTTCTGGAAAGGGAGGTGTAGGAGTGGATGTTGATGGCTGCTCTAATACAGGAGTTGAAGTTATTGGTTCCTTTTGTTTTGATTTTTCAATTTTTGGGTCCTGAAAAGATGTGTCTTCTTCAAGACTTTTATTTTCCCGTAGAGAGTCTTCCTCAGAGTTTTCTTGTTCTTGTATAATCACAGAAGGTTTCCTCTTTCCAAGTATTCTTCCATACCTAAGTTGAACATCACTAAGGTCTAGAGGAGTAATTAAATAAGTTGGAAACTGTTGGCCTTCTATCATGTATGTATTATGAGGATTTTTATTGTTGGGGTTTGGTATGGGTTGAGCAAGAAACTGATTTGATTTCTGAGGAAATGGTAATGGGAGTGGTTGATTTTGATGTTGTAGATTTTGAGGATTTTGTTGAGGAGGAAAATGTGGATATGATGGATAGGATGGTGGATACTGATAGTACTGAGAGTATCTTCCATAGGGATTTTGTGAACCTTGTTCCCAAGCTTGAGATTGATTTTGAAATTGGGGACAAGGTTGCTGCCAAGAATTCCAATTTGGTGGAGGTTGACTATACATCTGATCATAAAATCCTTGTGGTTGAGGTCCTTGCCAAGGCCTTCTAGAGACAAAATTAAGAGATTCTATGGGATTTGCAGAAGTTTCCTCTTGAAAGACAGCTTTAAGACTAGGAAGTGAAGGAAAAATCTTGGTCTCATGTTTTTCTAAACAAATTACACAAGTCTCTACAACTTTTGCATCCAAAGGACACTCTCTCAAGGCATGCTTCTTTCTACATTTGGGACAAAAGATTGCTAAGGCATCAGATTCAGATTTTTGCTTGTTCTGTAATTTAAGGGTGTCTATTTGTTCACTAAGACTCCCTAAGATGTCAGATTTGAAATCATCAAGCATATGTCCTATCTCTGCCCTACTTACTGTCCCAGAAGCAGACTTACTTGCCCTTGCAAGAGCAGGGTCTCTTGGTCCTTTCATAGTTTTAGATTTTCCTCTTGAAAGGTTGATACATAACTCAGATATTTCAGGTAATGTGAGCTGAGATATATCCCCTTTTCCCATCATGTTAAGGATATCCAACCATTAATCCCTAATTTTTTTCAACAAGAGAGCTTTTAAAGTGTCTTGATCTAAGTTCTCCATTTTTTCTCTTTTGATGTTGTAATGAAATCTCTCCAACAAATCTTCCAAATTTTCATCTTCTTTTTGTAACATCTTAAACACTTCCTCCTTATGATTGATTGGCATACAATAATCCAAATACCTCTCTAGAAATGCGTGTTTCATGTCTTCCCATGTCCTAATAGAACTGTTGATCAAACTCATAAACCACTTCAATGCTGCTCCTTTCAATGTTGAAGGAAATAGTTTAAGTTTTTGAGCATCTTGTAAGTAGTCATAAGTTCTACACAGGACTTCAAATTCAAATAGGAAGGTTTTAGGATCTTCAGTTTTAATTCCATATAAGTTTGGAAGGACAGAGGGTGAAATGTTTTTCATAGTTGTATTGGTTTCTTCATCTACTATAGGAAACCCAAAAGAGCTTCCCATTTCTCTTCTACCTTTTCCTCTACCTCCTTCTCCTCTACCTCTACCACTACCCCCTCCAAATAATGTGTGTTCTCCATTAAAGACTCCTCCTCCCCCTTCTTCTGCCATTGTTGATTCTTCTGTGGAAGTGGAAGAGCTTGTGTCTCTAGCAGGCATCCTTGAATCTTCTCTTAAGACAGGTTCAATGGATGAAGTGGAAGGTCTTTCTAATGGAATATCTGATCTTAAGTCTTCTGGAAGTCTAGGATCAGTAAAGGATGGAATGTGGGTCTGAGTTGGAGGTGTGCTGGCTCTTGGTCTAGGTGAAACAAGTGGTGTTCTAGGAATCAAGCTTCTGCTTCTACTTCTTATGAATCTACCCCTTGAGTCTCTCTCTCTACGCATATAATTGTTTTTGGGAGCTAAGAAACAAGGCTACCGAGTTACACTTCCCCGGAAATGGCGCCAAAATGTTTGTGCTCAACCTAGTGTTCCTAAATTGAGTTCATTAATTGTCAACCAGGGTTGGTAAACTGCTGAAGTGTGGTGCACTATATGTGCCTAGGTATTTTTTTCTCACTACGTTGTGTTTAGTGTTTTATGATGTTTTTGGTTTTATGGTTTTATGTTGAAAAATGAAAGAACTAAGTGCTGGTGAAAAGAAGCTATTGGTTGTGTTAAAATAGAACAAAGCCTAAACTATGGATGGCAAACAACAAGTGCAAAGTTTGATAATGACTTCAGTGCAAGAAAATAAATCACAACATGAACTTAAACTTATCCAATTCATTCATTAAAGATGTGTTGGAAGAGCTTGGGAAATGGACAAGTTAAGTGTAAATGAAGTTCTCCTAACTAAACAATCAAACAATCAACTTACAATGTTACAACATCTCATCCATGGTTAAAGGTTTATTGGAACATATTTGGAAAAGAACATTTGTAACATAATAATATTTCTACTCTAAACTAGCTTCTAATTCTGTTCTGCAACTCAATTTAGCACCACTAGGCCTCACTCAAAAGTTATAGATTTATTTTTATAATAGTCTTTGAGAAAAGGCTTATTTGTGAAATGGTAAAAAGGTTACAAAATACTCCAGGCCTTAGACTGATACTAGCTTCTGTCTAGATGATTATATATTAATATGAGTTTGGAACAAAAGAAGTTTTGTAAATAATGAAGACCGTGGTATTTAAATTTAACAACTAATACAATTTAAAATGCAATGGATAGCAACTAAACTGGAATGTTAATACATTGAGCTAAGACTAAACTAGAGTGCTACTAGTCTACTTGGAGTACAGTGAACAGTGTTAAACTAAAATGCCATTATCAAACTGAAATGTAGTGATAGAGCTGAAATAAATGCATTCTACCTCCGGAGTGCTGTAACTAAATTAACATGCAACTAACCTAAGGAATTCTACAGCCCATCTCGTTCAATATGAATGATATTTTGGAAGATTTTGTGAAAACATGGCTGTATTATTCAATGCAATTGAACATAAACATAAAACTGAAAGAAAATACAACTAGAATCTAAGACACCACAGCTGTTTCTTATTCGTTGTTAATGATGTTTTGGAATAGTTTGTAAGAGTAAGACTGGCTGTGACACTTAGTGTAAACAAGCGACTAAAACCTACAATATCATAGCTATGCCTTATTCATCGTGATGATATTTTGGAAGAGTTTATTAGAGTAATTCTAACTGTGATAATTAACGAAAGGAAATGCAACTAAAACCTACAATACCACAGCTATGCCTTATTCATCGTGATGATATTTTGGAAGAGTTTATTAGAGTAAGTCTAGCTGTGATAATTAATGTAAACAATTATGAACATAAACTTCAGAAATCTACTTAAGCTAGAAATGAAAACGAGACTAAAATATTTATCTAAACCGTATAAACAAGGTTGCTCGGGAGGCAGGGGCCCTCTACCACCGAAGTAGCATGAAATCTACTTCAAGATTGACTTAACGCTTTCAAGGAAATGATACTTCTTGCATTAGAGAGAAATTCCTTCAAAACAGAGTGTTTTCGGACTTCTGAAATCTAGCAATCAACCATCAAAATCTAACCTTGTCCCTCGGTTTCTCGAGCATATTTATAACAAAATTACATAACCATATCTGAGATAACATAGGAATAATTGTCTTTCCTAATTAGAATCAAACTAGAACTCTAAAGGTGGTCTCGTAATATGATTAAGGACATCTGGACTATCCTTATCCTGTTAGGAGTCTACCTCCTAATTTGAGTTCCGACGTACATAACCACCTACAGGATTCCGTTCAAACTTCGTTGAGAGTAAAAAATGATAAGGAGATGATGTGGAATACGACCATATGTGATTTTCTCTGAGATGACACCTGGAACCTGTGTAGACATGAAGACGGCTACAGAATTGGCAACTAGCTACAGAATGTCTGCATTTTGTAGCTAGATTTAGTTCAAAAAGTACTACAATGACAAAATCATAAAAACATAGCAAGTTAGTCATGATATTCATTCTGAAAGAAATTTTAACTAATTCTATTGATCATTTGAGCCTGAAATTAAAAATGGACAAAAGAAATGGAGTGGAATGTGGTGGAAGAAAGAACATTCTTGGAGCTCAACAAGTGGTTGGACCGAGGTGAAAGCGGTATAACGTTTGAGATGACGAGGCATGATTTTGGCTGGGGGATCGATGTAACAAACTAGGATCCCCAGGGTCAAATTGGGAAGGCTCAACATAGCCATAATAGGTACCGAAAATACTGTAAAAGGGGGAGAGTGAAACGTTATCTGACTGGATGGGTAATCGCATAGCGGAATGGCTCCCAACTGGTTAAGGCTAGGGGGAACTGTTCCTGGTTGAAAAGGAGTAGAAGAGACACCAGTAGAAGAGGAATGTCTTTGAAAGGAAGGAACTACAGGCTTCGTTGAGTGACCACCAGTGGGTTGCAGAGGCGTAGGCTGTTGGGTGGTTGAACTAGACAGCATGTGGCTAGTCCGAGACGATTACATCATGTAAACATTCAACGAGCTTGGATTTGTGACAAGAGGGGAGGGACTAGGGAAAGCACATAGGAAGGTGTAATATTTATAGACTCTAGGTGAAACACTAGTAAGAGGTGCTCCTAATTGTTTATCAGCAACCAAAGATATGATAGAGACGGGGGGGATCTCATACTTTGGGTCGTAATATGTCAAATGATCAATGGTAATTATCTTTCCATTGTGAGGAAATCACATATTACAGTGAACTGTAGATGCGACATCAGACATCACATAGGTGTAGCTATTACCCAACAGAATGTTATAATCCAAGGGTGCATTAATGACTTCAATGTCAATACAACAGTCTTTCTCGCAAAAGTGATAGGAAAATTGCGGTATATGCCAAAGGGATAAGAAGAGTGATCGTCCCAAGCACGCAAAGTGATTATGGATGGGGCTAACTTAGGTGATCAAATTTTATTCCAAATAGAGGTATACATCCCACAGTTGGATGCACCCTAGCCAATGATACAAGGTGAGACATGGGTGTTACAAATCTTGACTGGTATTTGGAAGGTGATGGATGAAGGTAAGGAGGGATGTTCTGAATTTTCAACATCAAAGATGATAAAATGATCATATGAAGGATCCACATTTCCCAGAATAGATAATATACGTTTAAATTATGAAGGGCGCGAATGGAGGGCTTCCAGCATTGACATTGCGACAAGATATTGTGTTGTGTCATATATTATGCTGTAATTATGGGTGGCTTTGGCAAAAGCAACAGTTTGATGTAATGGCCCTTTGGGGATCTTGGGAAGGACCTCTCCTCACTGTTGAAGGATATTTAAATGGGCGTTAGGTGTCAAACTGGACTCTCTGGAAACTTTTTTTTAAGACTCGATTACAGACGAAGCAGGAGGGTATTGGTGAGACCAAGTTTGAAGGTTGACATCAGCGGTATTAACCAATTCATAATTCATCATGAGAATATGGTAATTAGAGGTACCAGAATGAAAATTTTGAGGGGCAACCTGACCTTGAGGGGGTTGGGAAGACACATATCCTTGCTAAGGGAAAGGATCGGCAAAAATAACCAATTGAATAGGTGCAGTATTTGGAGGAGCCAAAACCATGGCTTGTTTTCCTCTAGATGCTTTTTGTGTTGCCCACAATTGATGCATTTGGGGTAAAATGGGAAAATCGTGATTATAATGGCCATGGACACCACAAAACGACAAGGCGTGTTCATACAAAGAGGCCTATATTACTTGGGCTGATTGCCCTGTTTTTGGTTTTTAGTGTTTGACGAGTTCCCTTTTCACCCTTGATTACCTTGTGGTGGTTGATTTTGGTTTCCTTTCCTCTTTTTCTTGGAATTTGGAGGATCATTTGTGCTATGCTTCGCATACACCTAATTTGGAGGGGGAGGTGGCTGCTGCGGCGGAGGCTAAAAAGGAATAGGATGATAGGGTGCTAATGCCAGAGCAGATGGAACATCGGGTTGTTGATAAGGATATAAAGGAGGTTAAGCAACATTGGGGTCAATAGGTTGAGCAACTACAGGCCTTGGAATTGGTTGATGAAATGGGGAAAATGTGCTTTGTCCTAGATACATGTTGCTGGGAGGAGGATAAGTGCTAGAGGAGGTGGCCCCTCCTTGAGGGAAACCATAACCCATGGGAGGATGAGTATATAGATGTGAAAGATATCCAACGATACCATAGACACCATGAGATTCCCCTGGTGAGTTGGCATCACCGGGTCTAGGAAGATCCGGTAAGATGGTATAAACATTACCAGACTAGGCGTAGATCAAGTCATATGTTAATGCAATTTGGAGAGCTCCTTCCTCTTTCTGAGGAAACTAAGATGCGACATATTTACCAATATTAGGAAAAAGCATTATGAGAAACCAATCCATATAGACACGGTCGTTGAATGTGGGAGCTCAACATAAGCTCCTCCTTCTACGCCATTCTTGGACATGGTTTGAAAGGTGGGTGGCAAAATTTTGTCTGAATGCAGTCAAAAAATCGGTACTGGTATCATATTAGAAAGCTAACTAGAATTAGGACAAAAACGCTTTAGTAAGAATGGAAAAAGTGGAATGAGAAGCAGAGGCCTAGTCGACATATCACTTTGCAACGTCTCTGGTGAGCGTGCGCTGGAAGAACCGAAGACAGATAGAGTCATCATTAATAGAATTGGAAGAACACCACATGTGGAAGGAGTAGATGTGATTATTAGGGTCCTCTCCAACATTTCCTTCAAAATTAGGGATGTCAAAAGGAAGCTTAGTTGGCATAGCAGGCCAACCTAGATCATGGTGTATAGGGTCGTTAATTAACTGGCTGAAATCAAGGAGGCTCAAACCTGCCATAAAAGGTAGCAAGGGACGAGGCAAGATGGTTCCAATATTTTTTCAACTAATAGTAGCTTCAAAGTTAGGGTAGGGGCTACCAGCAGCTTGAGGACCAGTACCTACATTGGCACCTGACATGGTGGGAGAATAAGGTAAGAGGAGAACCAAGTTAGGAATCAAAGTGAGTGCCCGATGGACCAGAATCGGAGTCGGTATAGGGACTTGGTGGAGGAATAACTCGATGTCTATGAGCTGGATTAAGTCTTCCTAAAGGAAACTTAGGATGAAAGCCTAGGAGTCTCTGGGATAAATGCCTTGGGAGCATAATGATCACAAGACACAAGTAACGCAATAATGAAGAGAGATAAACAAAGGCGCAGAGGGGCAGATAAATTAATTACGATGCTTATGTCTTGGCTTAGTAGTGTAAACCAGGTGCTCTTTGCTTTAGGTGTGTGTGTGTGTGTGTGATATGTGTTTTAATTTTAACTAAGCCCAGACAGTTATGCATAAAGAAAAGGAAAACATTGTGTATAACTGTAAATAAAACTGAAACAACTATAAAAGAAACAACTAAAGATGCATAAATTCTACCCAAAAATAAGGGGTTACAAGAAAATTTCCTAAGAGGCAGGCGAAAATGACTCAAAAAACACAAGGTGACCAAAATATCTACGGTCTAAGGGAAAAGGATCTAATGACACAGATCTACTAAAAAGAGGTGCAGAAAACAGCAAGAAACCAGAGGGAGAACTAATGAAAAATGGGAGGCGATAGGTTAAAACCCTAAGGGAAACTAGAGGGACCCTAAGGGAAAGGTAAAAAAAGACTCAAAATATATTTTGGATGAGATGATAACCGATCTAAATGGATCTAAAAGAAAGAGGGATCAGACCCTGAAAAATGGCTAAAAGCGCTGCAAAATCTCAGACTACCTACTCAGCTAAACCCTTCCTAAAAAGGTGGAAGCGTATTGAAGCCCTAAGGGGATTTTTCCCACTTAAAAAAGAAAAACAGAGCATATCCGGGCCTAAGACGGGTGGAGATAGAGGTCAAACAACCCTGAAAAATGCTTGCGGAAAACCTTGAAAATTACAGAAAATACCCTGCAAAAAGTTGCAACTCACATGTACTGACATGTAGGTTGCTGAAATTACAGTTTGTGGCCGAAAAGTTGCTTTCTGATCGTGAAATTGTAGGTTATGGGCTGAAAAGTGCGAGCTACATTTCCGAGAGTCTCGGGCAGCAGGTTATGGGAAAATTTTCCATCTGCAACACGGATGATACCTATTACCTACGGAAAACACCCAGAAACATGTGGAAATTAGATTTTTTATAGTTTTAGAGGATAAAAGGTAAAAAAAAACATTAATAGGCTAAAAAATAGATGAATAAAAACCCTAGGTATTGAAGTAGATTGTCATGCAGGAAATCTGAATAAAACCCTATAGAGTTGCCAAATGTTAGAATGAATTCTTAACACAAGTGTATGAAAATAGATCACTTTAGATGCACATGAAAAACAACCCTAACAAAAAATATGGCTATCTAACATCTTATATCTGCAATAGACAGTCAAAACAAATGCAAAACAAACCTAGATCTATGCAAATAGAGTAGCTAAATAGCAAAATGAAATAAGATTTTCTCCAAAATATCCAATGGACAAGACTAGAATTATAAAGATTTTTTTGTATTATATTAACACCTAGGAATGGAACCAATACAATTCCCCAAAATGGGATGGGTTCATGGCTATCCTCAAACGATTCAACTTCATTGTTTCTCTCTCAATGGTGTAGTATACCCAAGGTGTGTAGAACTCAAAGGGAGCTCAATACGAAAAAATAAAATCAATGTAAATGAAAGTGTGCCAATGATAAGAGGATCAATGTCGGCCGATGATAAAAGGATCAAAGGTAAGAAGTGAATGGAAAACCCTCCTATTTATAACAAAATATTGAGTTATCCTTGATAATGGTACATAATAAAATAATATTAACCAAGATCTAGGTCTAACTGCTTGGAATATTTTATTATATTTTGTTGGAGGGAAAAGGAATTTAAATTGGTTAAATCCATTTCTTTAGAGACAATAAACAAATAAAATATTTATTTATCATTTCAAGGATGGGATCAAGGAATAATTTAACAAATAATGATTTATTTTACCATCCATAAATTATCTAGTCAAATTTAACAAGGAATATTAATTAAATAATAATTTAATTATTTATTCCTAGATAATAATAACATAATTAATGATTTATCTAATTATTTCTCATTAATTGGGTTAAATATGACTAGGAATATTATTAAATAGAGGTTTAATTAATTATTCCTAGAGGAAAATCAATTAAATAAGGATTTATTTAATTATTCCTCGTGGGGTTTTCTATTTGGACCAGAAATAACTTAATAAACTATGGTTTATTAAATCATTTCTTATAGTGAAATCAATTTTACTATGATAAAATTGGCCTTACATGGTGTATTTCGATCTGTCTAATTCTAAATGGTTAGATGACCAAAAATTAGTGTAACACCCATCATTTCCAAGCTCTATGGGTAATTGTAGGTCCTTCTCCTCTAGGTTGCCGAAAAAATTCTTATTTACTGTCATATCATATGAAGCACCAGAGTCTAGGTACCACTCACTCCCTATTATTGTGCTTGCCACACAAGTAATGAGGGTGAAAACCAACTCAAATTATGATGTGAGAACATCTCTTCCTATGCCTACTAGACGCTCCTTACTAGATATCGTATATAGACACTTGGTTTCTGAGGACTTTCCTTTTTTCATGGTTCTAGCCAGATTATGCCTTGCCATGGGACTTGTTTCCTTTCGAATTATTTCCTTTCCCAAGTAGACCACAACATTATTCCTCAAATTATCTGGATGAGACTCTATCTCTAGTGTTTCTTCTAATTTCTTCTTGCACCAAGTCAGACCAAAGTCTCTCCCAATTTGGGAGCTTGTCCCTTCCATTGACTGAAACTTGATAGTTGTTATAGGACTTCAGAAGACCAAGGATTGCTAAGTTAAAAATTTGAAATGATGGTGCATTCTCTCCAACTTCTCCAAGTTTATCTAGATAGGTATTGAACCTAAGTTAATCTAGATCGGTATTGAACAACAGTTTCATTTTTACCCATTAGAATGTTGTGGAGCTTGTCTCTCCATGCCAATTTCCTAGCATCACTTCTACTCTCGAATAGATATGTGATATTTTTCCACATTTCAAAAGAGTCTCCTTTCCATGGAAGTTCGAAAGCACGTGATCTATGGCACCCTCTAGAATAATCCTCTTGGCATTTGTTTTGTCTTTCCTCCATTGAGAAAGTGTTTGTGCATCAGAGTCTATTGGTTTTGGAATATTAGTTTTTGTATAATCTAATACTCCATTGTCATCCAGGACAACTTCCATCTTGTCTTTCCAAGAAAAAAAATTTGAGGGGCCCTCCAATGCATACTCAATCCTCAATCCATTGAAAGACATTTTTCCTTCACTGAAGAGAATCTGCAACAAAAACTCTGTAAATGAAAACTTCTTCGAGAGAAGATCTGGAAGCTAGTTTATATGTAGTATTCAATATCTCAGATACCATGTAGAAATAACTTGAAATTTTTAGTTGTTAATGAAATCAAAATGAAATCAATAGACACAAATTTCTTCTACTCAATCTGCAGAAAGGAAAACATACTATAGAAACACATGCAATCATTCAATACTAATGAACACAATATTCTTATTGGGGAACCCAACTAGGAAAAACCCCTCCTATGTTTTGTATTTATTCAATTTGAGAATATGGATATATTACAATGACAACTTAAATACTTGAAGCTCAACCTGCATTGCAATACTGATCTCCTTCCCCTACCAACACTCAAACAAAAATAACCTTCATCATTCTTCCTATTTCCTTGTGCAATCCTTGAGGAAATTAGATCCTAAAAATAAGAGAATTACCTATTTCCTTGCAGAAATCCTAGAGGAATTGATCACCTTATCTAATGAAAAACCTATAAACTCAAATAATATACAACAATGAGTACAATTATGCCTTTTACCTACACTCAACTACGAAATCCGAATTGCATGCATCACTAGGGATATTTTTAGTAAATTGAATAGTTAACTGGGAGATAAGTGAGTTAAAATTTGTTATAACTACTCAAATAAACTACTACTGACTCTATTCATGACTAGAACTTAGATAATTGAGTTTCACTAACTATAACTCCACTAGATTTCTAGATCTTAGAATCAACTCATGCACAACTCTACCTCTTGCGCATACACTCAAATTGACTGACTTAACTAAGTGAATTTTCAATGTCACTCCTTCTAACTACAGCTCTATTCATCCTGTTGATGTGGAAATTTGAATTTATCCATTTGACTAGGGCACAAGTAAAATGAATATTTTTCTTGCTACAATTAATTTTTTTTTTCCTTTGTCACGTTCACAGATTGTTTTATGACTATGCTCTACAAGTATCAGAAATTAATATTACTATTTTAGACCTTGACTCTGAGTTTTTCTTCTTAATTTGGAAATTCTAGTCTTTAAAAAAAAAATTAACTAGGACTTTCTATTTCTAAACAATCTCGATATTTTCAACACTCCCAAATTTGTCTCTTGCCTGGTCTATGCTGCTATCAAAACTCCAAGTCATTATTTCCATCCTTTTTAGCACCAAATCAAGTTGTTGACTCGTTTCATGCAATTAGCATTCTAGTTCCAAACAGTGCCACTAAGATATCACTTATGGTTTAGCTTCCAATTCGTACATGTGTGTGCATAATATACTTTACTATAGGCCCAAAGCCTTTTTAATATGTTTTTATCAACAATGATGCCAAAATTAGCTCATGGCCATTTTATTTTAATAAATAAATTTCTACCAAATCTATCAATTCTGCAAAATTTGTCCTTTAGCTCCTTTTGTGTTGGCACATTTCTATTTTCTTCCATAAGACTAGGTATCTGAGACCATTGGGTAGGCATTTAGGCACTAAGCCTATTTAAGCCTTTACAAGCCAAATTTATTTATTAATGGCTCCACACCATTGGTCTCGTTTCTATGCAAAATTACCATAGAAAAGCACTTATGTCGAAGCTCCCAAGCCTGATATTTTTTATATTACCCCTTTGTCATTCTTCCATGCCCCTGGTCTATTTATACATGAAATGTCCAAAGATCGGGGCCTACCCTATGGCCCTTATATCTAGATGCATTCCCTTTGTGTCTTGTTTATAAACCATCAGGCTCCACCTGCTAGGTCGATGTGTCCCATGGGGACCACTCGAGCTCACTATTATTTTACACCACTCTACTTATTGGCTGCAACTGACCACATATTGTTCCTCCATGTCCCAACACTTTTTATTCTAGTGCATTCCTTAGTTGTGCCGTTTATAAACCATCCAACTGGGCCTTTTGGGCTTATATATCCTATAAGGTCCTCCTGAAACCTTTTTAATTGGATTCCATTTCAAGTTTTGTCTATCGACGTGTCCCGACTCCCGCTTCCTGATACCATCCTCCTGTGCATCGTCAATAAACCACTGGGATCCAAGCAACGAGATGATGTCACTATAACGTCACCTATGTCACGTGTCGATCAATGATTGGTATATGTTGATTTAATCACTTGTGTCATATAGGAAAATTGTATGCTTCCACTATCCTATTGGATTAGATTTGCAAGCAAATTCTTTGTTAATTTTGTTAACAAAAAACCACTAGGTTCAAGCCATTTATTTATTTTTTGCAAAACTCCTCTAGGTCATCTCTACCTAGTGTTGCCTCTTTTTTATCCTCCTAGGATGCACTTCCATCTAGTCCTCAATGGGCTTAGCTGTCTCTATGGTACCTTTTCTTGTTTTTCATTGGACGATGCTTTGTTGCCATGTCCCACTGCTACTCTTTCGATTCTTGGCCTTTTGCGTGCCAAAAGGCTGAGTCAGTGTTATACCACAGGGATCACCTCCATTGGTATGGATTCATATGCTGGCATCACCCCACTCCATGCATCCCAGTGCTTAAAATTGTGTGTTCAATGGGAACCGCCAAGGTATTTCCATTGGGTAGCCTTCATTAGGTGGGATCCACTTGAGCCAATATAAACACTCCCCACTACTATATTTTCCATCCACGTCAACTCAGAACACCTTTTTCCCACTCCTCCACCCTTTCTGTTAGGTTTTCCACTCTGTGATCTTTGGCTATGTGCCAAAGTGGTTTCCAAAACTCTCTTATCTATGTTATCTTTGACTTGAGATTTACTAGCTCTATCTTTTGATCCAAAACGCCTTTCTTAAACTTCTACATACCACTGGATATCTCTTCCAGAGCTATTCCAATATATGTGGGTTCCACATACATCTAAGGTATTACTACACAATAATTGGATCGAAAGTATCTGCAACTTATGATTTCCTCACCAATATTATGCTCTTCATGCAGTCACCTCATGCCATTCTAAGACATTTGTGTCATCTAATGAAAATGAAAAAAGTATCACCAGTGCCTTACAATTTCCATGCTTTTCCTTTGTCACCTTTATTGCTTTTAATTTTTCCACCTTTTGCACTATCTTTTCCTTTACCTTTGCCATCAATGAAAACATACTTACGAATGCATTTGCAGTTTCCATTGCTTTCCTTTTCCAATATTTTCCATTTCCCTTACCTTTTCCTTTTCCATCAATGACACCATATTTCCAACAATAGCCCCCTTTGGCATTGATGGCAATACCAAAATAAAAAAACACATCATTACCAATCATTCACCAATAATCAAGCAAAGATAAGTGTACTTCTCTTATTTATTTTTTGTTGGATGTCTTTCTCCCCCTTTGTATGAGGTTATTCACAATATTTTATTTGATAAAAAATACTTCTCCCCCTTTCACATCAATGGAAAAGATATTAACATGCTCTCCCTGTAAAAAATATCCCTCTATCCTTTGATCCCATGAACCTACCAATTGATTCTTCTTAAGCTGAAAATATCTGGTACCTTTGATATGATCCAAGTACCTTCCTCTCTATCCTGTGAAGAAGAATGAGTTGAAGGGAAAGGAGAAATCACTCCCAATCTCTTTCTTAATCAGGAAAGAGGGATATCTTGCTGAAACAACACATGCTTGTGCAACTAAGCCATAAAAAAATACTTCTTTTTGGTTTGAGTCTCAACTATGATTACATTCATAACATTTCCTACCTAGAAACATACACCTAAAATCTAGCAAATGTCAACTAATGAAAAAAAAAGTACAAAACATTTGACAAACATAGAGGGACTCTCACCAATGCATTCTTAAACACCTCAACTTGTAATTAACCTAGCAGATTTATAACGAAAGAAAAATCACCATGATACATTTGACCCATCATGAACAACAATCATTAGGTCTTTCTTACAAACACTTGGACTCACAAACACATATTGACAACATGAACACAATATTATGACAAAGAGTATAATGAATGTAAAACAAATAACAATACCTTTGATATGAAGCGTTGAACTGATGCAAACTGTTGAATTGATGTAACTAATAGAAAATTTTGAGCACTCGATAATTGAGTGTCCTCATCCTCTGACCATGCTCCTTTCACAACAAATCTACGCTTGATACCAATTTCCAATAGAGCATTGATATATTTTTCAACAAATACCTATTAACAGTTAATGATAGCTATTTTAAATGCATAATCTTATACTCAAATATTGAATTTAGTATACTCCCCTATTGGTATGCTCCCTCCTTTCATTAGGAATTTGCAACCAATACTTGCCAAAGAAACTTCAACAATAACATATCATCACCAATCTGATTTGAGAACAACATTCAATACTTCTCACCCTTTCTTACAAGGCAAATGACCTCCTCATCATCTTAGAGGAGAAGGTAACATGTAAGGAAGAAAATGACCCAGACAAGGCCCATTTTTCCAAGGTAATGCACCCCTAGAGATAGCTAGGCCGAGTTATAATGCAACCTAGCCATGAAAAGGGAGCGTTAGTGACTAGGGTAATGCTTCGTCTTGCCTAAGGGGCAACATTATCCATGTTTGAGTGTGAAAAGGGAAATATCTCGTGGAAACTGAATAGAATTTCCAGACTTTTCTCAGAAAGAGTCAGTTCAAAAATAGAAACTTATGGCACAAGCCTTTTACTAGACATTGCCAAACACAATTGAACTTCTATGGAAGGCAAAAGCAATGAAAATCTAGGAAACATCTAGATCTTTCCCGATTTGAATTGGTTGAAGGGATTGGCAAGGTTTATCCTCTCCATTTCCTATAAATTCGAGGTTTGGGCTCTTGGTCTAAGGCCAAAGGTTTGATTAATGTGGAGTAGAATTTCATTGTTGAAGTGCGAGGCTTGAAGATCGGCGAGATTCATTGACGGCCCTTGGCTCAAGCATCATCACACTCAAAGATACAGAAAGAGAGAGAGGAATTAGGAGAAAGAGGAGGGATTGTTACAACCAACGGTTGTAATCCTCTTTTTCATAAATCAATATAACTGTATTTTTTTTGTCCATTCGATGCATCAGTGTCACATTTTTTGTTCATTTTTCTATGTAGCATGATATGAATAGCTTATATTTGCATAGTTTAATGTCGGTTATATACTAGTTTAATTTTTAGAAAGCTATAGTGATGTGAAGATTACACGGGTGCTTTGATTGGTTGCAGGATCTGGATTTGAAGCCGGTGAGGAAGGACTTCTACCCTGCCACTTAGCGCTCTCCATAGGATCTGCTATCATCAAAGAGGTAATAATTCCAAATCTTGTTTTGTCAATTATATATAATTATGAACATGTATGCAGTACCTTTGGAACTTTACAGATAATCTTACAGTCTGCCTTGGGCACTGGAAATCCCTTACAAGGATATTCATTAACCACCACCCAAGCATTTTACCCTATAGCAAAAATGGCGAATCCACTGGGGACTTAACCCCAAGTTTTAGGATTGTTCCTAAGACTTTACCTATTTCCCTCTATTCACATATCCTTGTCATCAGTTTACATGCTCAGTAACCATCTCAATAGCTCACAAATTCTAGAATAGACCCCTCCTAGCCATCTGTACAACTTTACCCTGATTAACGCTCCCCTGAGAGTTTTTTAGTGTGATATAATGCTACTTCTTCTCAGATACAGTGCATTAGTCTCATTATTAACACTCTGTACCCTCTCTTTTCTAGCATTACCCAGAAAAAATATGTTGTTTACACCCCGATTGTGTTTCCCTTTGGTTGTGGAGTTATTGGCTACTAGATTAGCTTCTTTTCCTGGATCCCTGTGCTTGATTACTAGTTAGCATGTTTAGTTTCCTTGTTTAAAAATTTAGTGTTAGTAACATCTATTTTTTGAATAAGGAATTTTATTTTTTTTAGTTTTCTAAACATAGCTGAATTCATTCTGAAATTTTTGGTTAAAACATTGTTAGAGAGAATAGACAGATGTATGAATATTTAAAGGTTTAACTGCATTATTTGAATTATTGGTGCATGAATGTTTGAAAGATCTATCCCTGCATAGTAAACTCTTCATTGAAATTAAATATTTAGATAATTTTTTCTACATGGTTTTGAGTCAGAGTCTCATTACATTTCATATGTCCACTCCCCCTCCGCAAGACAAATAATCAAGAACACTAAGAATCAAGCGATAATAAAATTAATCATATAAATTTTTCTAAGCTCACACCAATAGTAGTTCAGGCTAGGATCTTGGGGTAAGAGAAGTGAGAAAATCACCCAAGATCTCAAAACTTGCAACTACAGTCATTAAAAAGTCAAATCCTATTGCACTCATATTGTCAGGACCACTCCACTACCACCAGAGTTAAGCACGAGACAACACCAGGGCACATAAGAAGGTAGCCCACCTTCGAGTGCATTTAGTGGGCAAGTTATATATTGGGGTTCCCTTTGGGGACATCAAAACTAGATCGAGGATCTAGGTGTTCTGCCCATATAGCTTGTTGTCTATGATTGTGACCCCCCTGACAGTGTCTGTGATTTGAGGTATCTTTAGTTGTTAGAATTTTTAGGGACTTACATAAGGTGACTGGGGCGGGCTTCCCTGGTACCTAAACAGACAGACCTACTCTGTCTTCGATCTTTGGGAGGGTACTCATCTTCACAAGAGTACTTACACATATTGTCTAAGGTTCATGTGAAGCTCTAGAGTAACTGTAATTGTATTTTTTACCAACCCTCTTTGTATTCTATTGTGATACTGGGTTTCATCTCCATCAAACGATAGTACTTAGACGGGGTCATACATGTTCTCAGTTCTTTCTTGATTGATTTTAGAAGTCCTTTTTTATTTTTCTTTTTTTAGGTGTGTCATTACTATGACTGAGAATTTATAATACATCACAATAATTAAAATTTGATAAAATTAAATAGGTCACCATGGAATCCTTCGACCCTCATCGTCTTTCTCGACGACATCGAGGTCTCCCTCCATTGACACCGGGGGACTCAGTCAAGTCTCAGTGAGCCAGTGCCTTCTCCGGAAGAGTAGTCTGCAGTGAAAACCCTTGAATTTCATATAGCTTCATATCATACAAATTTTCCAGAGGATGCTTTTATGAAAGGATTCTTACCTCCTTACAATCCTCCGCTCACTGACCCATTGGGGCCATTTTTAGTTCAGGTGACACCAGGATAAGATACGTCTTCGAATGCACCTACATCCATTTCACAACTGGCACCCATGGAGTTGATGTTGTTGGTAACTAACTCTAGTCTACCACCATCTTCCTCTCCAGTTGTAGTTCTATGCTAATGGTTGGAAACCCCAGTAGCCAGGCTATACCCAGTCCCAGAAATCTCATCACCACAACTGTAAGCGAACCTCTAAACCCTTCGGGATCTATGACTACGTCAAGAGCCACATTTTCTACTTGTGCTAGTGGGGTTACTACAGTTCCTTTTAGCAACCCTTTCTATTGGAACCCTTTGCTAAGTTCAAATCCCTTGGCTATCATGCTAGGGGGAAGTGTCACCAATACATATATGTCAGGGGGCACTTCGGTACCCCTATAGTCATTAGGATAAATAGGAAAACCCATTGTTAATTTCGTTCCTTTGAGTGGTCAAAAATTCGGTGTAGGGTCTATGCCAATGCTTAACTATGTGAATAGCAATATGCCACTGGCTAAATCTATTGCGTCCATATGGGCGAACTAACCCTAAAATAAATTTGGGAAATGTGACAACCAACAGTTTTCTCCCTAGTACAACATACCCTACGAACAACAACCATACTCTCCTACACCCCCATTCACTGTGAACTTTTAACAACAAATTGCTACTTATCCCATTGGTAACACATTGATGGGTAGACCCTATGGTTCCAATGGTTAGCCAACACTTCCTAGGCTAGATCCAGGGGCGAACATGCAATTTCCATTCTTGGCAGCTCTAGACATCCCTGACCTCTACAAACTGACCAATGATCCCATCAACCACAACCCACTCTGGCCTCCAATACCGCACAAGATTCTGTCTAACATCCCTAAATTCGAAGGGAAATAAGGGGCCGATCTAGCTACACACATCACCACCTTTCATCTATGGTTTTTTTCTAACTCAATGGTGGATGATAGTATTCGGCTTAGAATTTTCCCCCGCGCTCTCACAGGAAACACTAGCAAATGGTACATTGAGTTACCACGTGGGGTCATCAATAATTTTGGCGTCTTAGCTACAAAATTTATTAACAACTTCCAATTACCTATTCGATATGAAACCGGCACGGAACCCTTAACCTCACTGCACCAAGACACCTCCACCCATATCTTCTATCATATTCATGAATGGAGACATAGGCAGAGGCTAGTCAAAGCACCAATCTCGAATCATCTCTTGTCAAATTGGTTTCGTAAGTCACTCTTACCACACCTAGCGAAGGACGTTTTCTTATCTGGTGCGGTCATGGAAGACCAATCTATCCATCGTGCACAACATCTAGATCTCATATATTTTCAATCTAGCACGTTGTATGACTTACTCCCCCATGCCCCTGGCAATCCTAATTCTCCCGCTACTTAATTACCTGGAGCGCATGCCAATGGACTCGTCGGTGCAAACTCTGGTGTAGCCATAAAACAACTTAGTGCGCAAACTTTGCAGCCATCTATGTTTGCTACCCCCCCTAACCAATTCACTACACTTCCAGTAGTTGAGGTAAACTCTGTGCAGTCTACACGAAAACCTAGTGACAAGAACAAGAAGAACAAGAAAAATACCTATCCTTCTAAAGAGCAGTCCAACACTCAGAATAATGCCAATGATAAAAAAGCTGGTAAGAACGACAAAGGAAAGGAGAAACCAATGAGATTACCTTGCAGAATTTGTGTGGAGGACCACTTGACATACAAATGTTCTCGGCTACAGGAATGCACAAATTTTATCACAAACAAGGACTCTGGAAGGACACCTATCATCCTTCACAATGCCTTCCCTAATCCACAGTAGAAACAACAACACATGGTTGCAAACCCACCACAACCCCCACAAAGGGGAAATAGTGGTACTCATCCTTCCAATGCAGGATCATCTACCATTTATGGTGTAGAGAGTGTTGAACTCCAAACCCAAGCTAAAATCTATGGAAATCCAGTTATTGAGGCTCAAGAACCTGGTAGAAGTTCAAATCCCCTGTCACCCAACAATTTTCATATCGAAAGGCCTGTTGCTGACCCCACAATTCGTCCCCCCAAAGGGACACTCCAACGCATGACTCATAATACCTCTGCACATCCTGCCAAAAACTACAACATTGTAGAAGATTTGTTGCAAGCACCGTCAGCCACACCTGCACTCTAATTATCACAAACGTACTCAACGCAAAGGAAATATTTGCTTTCGGATATTGCTGGAATTGACCTCAAGATTCTACGCTAGCCATATTCGACATGGAAAAATCCAAACCTCACCTTTCACACCAGCTTGCTTTCCAGGTACGAGTTGTGTCGAAATGGAGACCAATCCATTGCACTGTCATAGATGAAGCTGCTTTGACCTGCGTTATGTCAACTATGTGTTGGCTCACTTTGGGTTCTCCCACTCTATCTCCGCCGTCGAATTCCCTTAAATTTTTCGACGACCACACTTTCCTCCCAAAAGGATACCTTGCTAGCTTTCCCATTTCACTTACTGGGAAAACTATAACAGTGGACATAGAGGTCGTAGATCGTTATCTCGACTACAATCTGTTGTTGGGTCATAGTTGGTCTTACGCCGTGACTACAATTTTCTTTGGTTTTTCGACTCATCCTTTTTCCATTGGATGAGAAGATAGTCACAGTGGATCAGGTATCCTTTTTCAACCCCAATTATTCCACGTTACCAAGTATCATTATACCCCTAGTAGGAGGTGTTACTAACTCTTATGTTACCATTGGTACCGACCTTATGAAGGCATCTTCCTTGATGGGATGTTTTCCTCTCTCACCACCTGAGGTTCCACATACGATTGCAATGATATCCACCATTTCAGATGGCACTATCGATCCATGGATTGTATCAGTGCCTTCAGACATTGATTCCTACGGATATCAGATGTTGCTATCACTGGCTGAGTTGGCTTATCAAGCCATCCAATTAGCATCTGAACCCTCCACTACCTTGGTTTTGACCAATGGTACCACCCTCTCGCCCATCATAGTTCCTTCTAAAGATCTCCTCTATGAATTCCTTCCTACGAATGAAGCTATTTAAGATATTATGTCTCTAGAGGAACGAATTTGGGGAGAGTTTCACTATCATGCTTCGATGTTCAATTCGGACACAACCGCTACTCAAATCCCATCTTTTGACACACCTTAGATCGTTCCCTCTGCTTACACAATTGTTCAAACTATCGACGCAGAGGAGAACATGGGAAATATTTCCAAGGCTATGCTCATAAATATCTCGGTCAAAACTGGTATCGTGGAAAATATATAGATTGGAGCTGATTGCGGTCCCGAGGAAATTGCACGCTTCACATCCCTTTTCAAGGAATTCTAGGATGTTTTTGCTTGGTGTTACGAGAAAATTTGTCACATAGATCCTTCTATTAACAAGAAATAGATCAAGAAATTTCGAGCATTCTTTTTTATGTTATTTTTCTCACTCGTTAAACCGAAAACCTTGATTTCTCTTCTTCGGGCTCGTTAACTTACATGAAGAAGCAATGAGCATTCTTTTTATGGTATTTTTCTCACTCGTTAAACTGAAAAACCTCAAGTTCTCCTCTTCTGGCTCATTAAAATTACATGAATAAGCAATGAGAATTATTTTTGTGGTATTTTTCTCGCTCATTAAACTGAAAAACCTCGATTTCTCTTCTTCGGGCTCGTTAAACTTACACAAAGAAGCCACGAGATTTCTTTTTAGGGAATTTTTCTAGCTTGTAAATTTGAAAAAACCTCAAGTTTCCTTCGTCGGGCTCATTAAACTACTACGATGAAGAAATATGAGCCATTCTTTTCCATATTTTTCTAGCTTATTAAAAAATTGAAAAAGTAACCGAGTTTTTCTCCATCGGACTCGTTAAAAATTTATGGAGAGCATCGAGTTTTTCTCTATCAGACTCGTTAAAATTTTCAAGAAGAATATTGAGTTTACTCTGTCTCCTCATACTCATAACAAAATGAGGTAGACTTCCATTGAACATAGGATTATCACTCTATCTGTATTCAATGGAATAACTTACGGAAAATGAACTGTGTCAGGCTTACTATTCTCCCTTCGTTGTGCTCGGTTATCAAACATGACAAAGGTACCCCGTCGAGTTATCTTTTATGATATTTTTTAAACTCTCTAAATATGAAAATATCACCGAGTTTTCCCATCTGGACTCGTTAAACTTAATCACAAGGGGAAAAATTGAGACAAAGTGGATACTTATTCTATTATACTCTAAAGGTCGATATGGAAGCAAAAAATATTGAACATGGCACTTCCCAGAAAATTCACTCACCACTAGCTGAACCCTACCATTTATGAGTTTAGACTTCGTATGCCCATGCCCCTCATTGGTGAATTCTGACACGCTTTGGTGTTCATTAAGCCTAAAGCTTCTTGGTACCCTGTTATTGTGCCTTCTATTGTTCAAGAGGATCTCGCTATCTACTGCTTCCTGTATTAGCCGAGCCATCATATACCAGAAATTATTTGTCGTCAGTTAGTCCCATTTGCTCTTGACTATCTCCAAAAAAAAATCATCTTTTCCTGTTTTGTGTCAACTAATGTAGGACTCCTCAGTGCCTACATTCCGATAGATCTCTTCCTATCGACTTCAACATCTTATCTTGGAAGTTGATCCAGAAAAACATCAGTACCCGGGTGCTTGTAGACATCAGTGGTAGGTTACCTTGTGTTTGATTGGGGGTTCTCATTATTGGCTCTCAATCAAATGATTATATAAGTGTTCTAAATCAACTCCTATTATGCATCTTGGGGACCACCATCATTATCGGTGGCCACCCTTGTGTCTATTAACAATTTTCATTATTAAATAGTAATTAGATGATTTCTCGCATGTTCGAATACAACTCCTTCATTCACATGTGTGGAAATACGTAGTTTAGTGAAGCAGAGACCAACATTTTGGGTTGAGGCTTACATCATTTCAGTTGTGTTTCCTCTCCCAAGTTGCGATATTGTTTTGGAGACAACTTATCAGATTGATCCTGTCGTGACAAAAGCTTCCACATTATGCTTATCCATGGACACACTAGTAATATATCTGTTTTAAAGAAATAATTTTGATACAGCTACTGAGCATGGGAATTCCCAACTTAGGACAAATACTTATATTTCTGACATGTGTTGTTGTTGTTTCGGGTTCTCCTCAGTCTTCCAAATTCCTCTCGTTCTACTACATTTTTATAAATTATTTCAGCCATCGTCTTCACCTCTGACTTCACACTTTAGGGAGCATTTCTTATAGGGAAAATGATCTCCTCATCATCTTAGAGGAGAAGGTAATAAGAAAGGAAGAAAATGACTGAGACAAGGCCAATTTTTCCAAGGTAACACAACCCCAGAGACAGCTAGGTTGAGTTATACCGCACCCTAGCCATGCAAAGGGAGCATTAGTGCCTATGGTAATGCTATGTCTTGCCTAAGGGGCTGCATTATCTGTGTTTGAGTGTGAAAAGGGAAATATCTCACGGAAAATGACTGGCATTTCTAGTTTTTTCTCAGAAAGAGTTAATTCAAAAATATTAACCTATGGCACAAACCTTTTATTAGACATTTCCAAACAAAATTGAACTCCTATAGAAGTAAAAAGCAAAGAAAAGTTAGGAAACATCTAGATATTTCCCAATTTGAATTGGTTTAAATGATTGGCAAGGTTTTTCCTCTCCATTTTCGATAAATTGGAGGTTTGGGCTCTTGGTCTAAGGTTGAAGGTCTGATAATATGTGAAGCATAATTTCATTGTTGAAGTGTGAGGATTGAAGATCAATGAGATTCATTGAGGACCCTTGGCTCAAGAATCATCACACTCGGATAGAGAGAGAGAGAGGGAGAGAGGAATTAGGAGATAGAGGAGGGCTTGGTACAACCAATGGTTGTAATCCTCCTTTTCATAAATCAATAGAACTGTATCTGTTTTGTCCATTCGATGCATCAATGTCACATTTGTTGTTCATTTGTCTATGTATCATGATATGAATGGCTTAGATATGCATATTTTAATGTCATTTATATACTAGTTTAATTGTTAGAAAGATATATTGTTGTAAAGATTACACGGGTGCTTTGATTATTTGCAGGATCTGGATTTGGTGTCGGTGAGGATGGACTTCTACCGTGCCACTTAGTGCTCTCCATAGGATCTGCTATCTACAAAGAGGTCATCATTACAAATCTTACTTTATCAATTATATATTAGTATGAACATGTATGCAGTACCTTTGGAACTTTACAACTAATCTTACAGTCTGCCTCGGGCATCAGAAAGCCCTGAGAGGGATATTCATTAACCACCATCCAAGAATTTTAGCCTATAGCACCCTTCAAATACATTTCTTAGCATGTTTCTTTCTACTCCTTGCATATGAAATTTATAGCTTCCCTTGAAGCCAACCTCTTCTTTTTAATGAAGAGGAACATGGTATATACTCCCCTTGAGTAGATTATCTTCCTTTTTCTTCCACACCTAGATATGATCTCATTTATTATGTTTTTTTTCTGACTGGGTGAATTTTTTCCATTATCTGAGCACATCGACCACTCTTTCTCTTCTTTATAATTGTATTCCCTTAGAGATATATCAGGGTTGATGTTTCTTCTTTTAATGGACTTGTATCTCTACATATTGCAGGTCATATAAGGGAGATCAACCATAGGAATTTCAGACTCAGATATTTTAAATCTCTACTAATTATATTCAAAATCAAAAATTTTATTGTGTTTCCTCCATGCTTAATTCAATTTTCCTTTCTTCTATGTTCTAAAATAGCTCATGCGTACTTTCCCTTGCTTGCTCTCATCATAATCCATGCCTCTAATTTCAGCGTTTTAGAAAGAGGGTTTAGTGTCAAATTTTCAAGTAGCTTCTTTGTGCCCATAATTCTTACACATGTAGCTTTCAACATTATTCAATAAGGGGACAAAGGAATTGTTATTCTTACCAAACCTTTTTCCTATCTAATTTCTTAGACTGATTCTTGTTCTCCGGTGTTTTTGGGCCACTAGAAATATTTTATTTGAGGGCAAAAGGATCCCTGTGCATATATATTTGAATTTACCTTCTGAGGATCTTTTGTGTGTAGCTAAAATGGCACATTGCACCTGTGTTGTCACACCTTCTTTTTCCTCTCTCAAAACTTGGTGGAGAAGTGCCCTGGGTTGTTACATTAAATCATATGAGGGGATGCATACCTTTATTTTGATTCTTGGAAGTTCCTTTATCTCCTTGTTTTTGCATTATTTTCTCTACCACTACAGTGCTATTGGATCTTCCTTTAACCAAATTCAGGGAAAATTTTAAGGATCAAATTTTATCTTAAAGTTTAGAAACCTTGGTGAATCACACTAGTCCCCAATATGTAAATTACATAATTTCTGATGATATTTTATAGAAATATTTAGGTTTATAATTAACTTATATTAGTATATATAAAATTTTGGCGATTTTTACGGTGAAATATTTTTATACTATAAAATTTGGGCGAGTCAATTTTCAAAAAAATGGAAATTGGCGAATATTTTTTTTGGAAAAAGCATGGAAAATTAGCCCACCTGCGAATATTAGCCCCTAAAATTTTCCCTGCCAAATTTGTGGATCCCTTTGATGATGTTATTGGGTCAATTTCATCTTCAAATGTTGTCTTTCCCTAATAGGAACCATTGCTAGTTTGAATCTCCTTAAATGATTCAAAATTATTTGCATGCTTATGAATATTCATCAACTCCTCATTTACTATTTTATTCTCTTCTTACAACTTCATATTTATGGCTCTGAATTTCTTAACCTCCTCAATACTTTATATGATATTCCTCTTTAAATATATATTTTCTTCAAGATCGTCCAAATCAATAGAGGAGTAACTAGATTCACAACAAGTGTCTATTTCACTCTAAAAATTTTGTTTCCTTTATGAATCTAGAGATTTTTTTGTTGACATGTGAGATGTCATTCTTCCTCTTCACTAGAGGTGGACCCATTATCTTCTTGAAAAATGTACATATCTTCTATTGTTAGCAAGGTAGCTTCTTCTTCACTATAACTAGAAGAGAAACTCTTACTTTCACTAGTACTTGCAATTGATCAGTTTGAAAATAAATGGCCAATTTTTCTACAATAACAATGAAACAAAAACTTACTTGCAGATTGCATCTCCTCTAGGTGTTTATCAACATTTTTTCCTTTTGATACAGGAGAGTCATCTTCTGATTCATGGTATTGAATTTTATTTGAATATTTTACTACTTCATTCTCCAGGGAAATCCTCTTGACATCATATGCAACTTGCATGTCTATTTCATAGATGTATTGCAATTTATCTCATATCTCATTGGAAATCTTAAAACATATCACTTTTTCAATATCTGACTTAGCCAGCCTTCTAATGATTTTCTTCATATCTTGTTTTTCAAACTTATCATCTATCTCTCCATTCTCCATGGATAGCCATACATCAATATCAAGAGCTTTCAACTAGATTCTCATCCTTACCTTCCAAGTTGTATAATTTGAGCCATTCAAAAATGGAACTTAATCTAAGGTAATCCAATCCTGGTACTCCATGATTCCTGATCTTCCTTCAAACTGTTAAACTGATTCTAAGGAAAAATGAATCTGATATTAATTATTAGAAACAATGTAAATTGATACACTACTAAGAGGGAGGGTGAATCAATAGTGTGGCCAAATTATACAATTTTTCATAAATTATACTTTTTAATCACTTTATAATTTTTTCATGGATAATAAAAACAACTAATTCATAACATAATCATCATCAAGCACATGATAAACATATAAATAAGTCACCAATATTATTTTTATTATAAGCTTAAACTTGATTACATCAATGCCCCATAATCTACTACTTGTATTTTTATCAGCTGCTACTGAAAGGAAATTCTATCCCTTCTCGTTTATCAGTCTTCACTAAAAGGAACTACTTCCCTTTCTTATTTATCAGTATTTGTTGAAATGGACTCTTGCCCCTACTCTTTCATTGTCCAATACTGAAAATTATTTCTTCCCCTGATCATTTAGCAACACTCATTGGAAGGGACTCTTTCCCTTTAACATTTACCAACACCGACTCGAAGGAGATACTACGGTTGATATGCAAGCTATCACTTGTCAGACTTGATCCATATTTCAACTATTTTCAAAATATAACCAATAGGCCACTTGTGTCATAAAAAAATAAAAATGTTTCACTGAAAATTCTCATCAATCCATCGTACAAGCATCTTCATCAATCTCCGATTACTCATAAAACCACCATCACCTTCAAAAATTTCACATTACTGAACAAATCACCAAATTTTATGAATCAACGACATTAATCACCAATGCACATATTTGTATCTCTAGAACACCTTTCAGATACCAATATTTTCCTTTAATTCACCCTTTATGCATACCACCATTATGCATCACGTTGCACCAACAACTTCCAACCTCTCATCAACATCTTATACACACATAGCTCTCTTGCAAGTCATAAACTTGCTGCTCGAAATATTATTTTAAAGAATTATAGACTGATATTTTTGGATTGAACTTTGGTTAAGTTAACTTCAAATTTGTTGCATGAATTTCTTATTTTTTTCCTTTTTCCTGTTTACATATTGTGCTCAACAAGTCTTAGACTTTAATTTTGTTGTTAAAGACTCTGAATATGATTTTTTCTGCTTAATTTGGCAATTCTAGTATTTTTAACAAAATTTAATTGGGAAAATATATTTATGGCGAATCTCTAGATTTACGCACTACCAAATTTGTCTCTTAGCTTGTCCATGGTGCTATTGAAACTCCAAGTTATTCTATCCTTCCTTTTTAATGCCAAATCAAGTTTCTGACTCGTTTCATGCAATTAGAATTATGATACCAAACAATTACACTAAAATATCCATCCATGTCAACCCATAACACTTTTTGGCTGCTCCCCCACTCTTTCCACCAGGTTTGGCACTTCTGAAAACAATTTATATGTGCCAAAGTGGTTTCCAAAACCATATTTTCATTGTTATCTTTGACTTGAGATCACCAAAATTTAAATGGCTCTATCTTTTGATCTTGGAGGCCATTTTGAAACTTCTGCATACTGCTCAAAATATTTTCGAGAGCTCTTCCCATATGTGTGGGTTCCACTTGCATCTGAGATGCTCTGTTGTACAAGAACTGGCTCCAAAGTATCTACACATTCTAATTGCCTCACCAATATTCTACTCCTATTTCAGTCACCTCATGCCATTATCTGACATATGTGACATTTAATGACAATGATAATACCATAACCAATGCTTCTTTACCTCTTCCACGTTTGCTTTTTTTTTTTTCTTCTGTTTCCACCTTTACCAATTCCTCTGCCCTTACTTTTACCTTCGATGAAAGCATACTTACCAATGAATTTGTAGTTGTCATTTATTTCCTTTTTCTATCTCTGACATTTATTTTACCTTTTTCTTTGCCATAAATGACAATATATTTCTAACAATGGGATGTAGAAATCATTTTCCTTGAAACCAAAGCATCCATTTATACTCTTCTTGTTCCTGTGAGTGAAATGCATGAATAATTCTTGTTTTGTTGGGAAATATGGTATTAGATATAGAGTCTGTTTGAGAAAACATATCAAGAAAATGGAAGTCATTCAACATTCCAAATTCTTTTGTGAATTATGTGGAAAGTTTGTTGTGAAGTAAAAAGTAGTCAAAATTTGGGGATGCACAGACTGTGGAAAGATCAAGGTTGCTGGTGTGTTCACTCTCAATATTTTGAGTGTCATGACTATATAAAGTACCATTCTTGTAATATTCAAAAATTTTCACACAAGCAAATTGGAACATTGGATTTTAATGCTTTCACCTAGGAGAGGAATAAATGGGTAAGGAGGCCCATGAATAATAAACTATGAATAAATTACACCTTAGTAAGGAAGGAGATCACCTTAGGAGCTAGTTTTACACTTCCAAGTGTGAAAAAGGACAAATCAGTGAGAGACATAGTCAAGTTTGACTAAGTCAACATCCATTCTTGAGGAGGAAGAAATATCTCAAGTAAACTAGCTCAATGTGAACAAGGATCAGCCTAGACACATATATGAGAACTGGATTAAAGATAAATTAGTGTGAAAAGAGGCATTGCAGGTGGATTAGTTCAAGTTGACCAAGTCAACAGCGTTGTCACAAAGAGGAGGGAAGCTAGCTTGGGCAGCGCAGTTTTGAAAGAGGAAGCTTCATGAGGAAGTCATCTCAACATTGTGTGGGGTCCGGGGTGAGGAGGCTCACCAAAGATAAAAGGAAGGCGCAACATAAAAGGAAATTCATTCATGCATTCAACTATCTTACTCTTGTGACTAATTGCATGCTTCAGCTGTTTAGCCGAAGTTGTTGCACTGCTTAGTGCAAGAAATTTCTGTGCAAGAATTCCATCCTCTCTTTGGATCAGCTTGCTTAAGGGATCAAAGGGGAGCGATTTGAGCTTCATTTCAGCATTTGGCTTGGGGCCATTCATCCACATTTAGCCACAATTTAGTCTCCTTCAAAAAACTACGTCTTTCATCCAAGGGCAGCAGCAGCAGGGTTGCACCCTTTGATTTTATGCTAGTCTTTGAGGAGGAGGTGCTTAATTCCCTCCTGGAGTGCTAATAAGAAGCCTAGGGTTGTTTCTTTGTATTATTATGATATCTCATGTCATATTCAGCCATGAATAATATATATATGTAGTAAATGTGTTATTTTCTGCAGTACTATTTGTTATTCATGCATTTTGCTAGAAACATTTGCCCGATGTCTTGTTTCTGCTGTATAAGAGGTTAAACCTCCATTTATTTACTGTATGATTAATATAAACTCTATATTAGACTTATTTATTCATTTTCTTCAAAAACCATCATTAGAATATCGCATTCCTTGCTTCAGTAGTTGCTGCATAAGTTAGGATATGGGGTTTTGGCTTATTTTAGCTGCATAGACTTGGGAGATTTGTTTATATGAGCTAGAGTGATTTGTTTCACCTCAAATTCTGCATGTGAGATTTATATCATGTCTTCTAAGGGATCCAAGTCCCATTTATCACTTTTACAACGTTATTTTTTGAAGACAGTCCTTTTATGCTCTATATTGCTGCATTTCCCCACCCGAGAAAGAGAATATAGATCATCTTGTTGTTGAGGTTCTTTCATCTGATGGTGTGATATTATTTAAATATTTTTAGCTACTCTAAATTTCCAAGCTCATGATATTCTAAAGCTCCACATTGGTAATAACTCAGATTATTCCCAATAATGTAGTTGTTCCCATTTTGGGATATTACAGTGGTATCAAAGCTACCATCTTGGCTCAGCCTATGGATTTCAGATCCAATAAGAAGATAAGAAGAAGAGGAGAAAAAAATTATGGAGAGTATGAGCTTACTCTCATCCATTTTCACATCCAAGAAGAAAGAAAAAGAGAAATGCATTGAAACTTCAAGAGGATTTCAAGGAGGAGAGAGTTGCAGTGAGATCTCTAGAAGGTTTCAAGAAGTAGAAGAAGATGCATGCACTTCCTATTCTCATAGATAGGGTGGAGAGAAAGGAGAACATTTAGAGCATGAAATCCTGAGTGGATATTTGGCAGAATACAAGTGCCAACCTAGGGCTTTCATAGAGACCCTATATTTTCGTCAGTTTGTTCAACTGAGAGAAGAGAGAAGACCTTGCAACAAAGGAGATATTAAAGGTAATAGATTCCTATTGTCTAAATTTTATGGGTCAATTACAGCAAGATCTTGGGAAGGAATCTTGAGGCATTCTTCCTACTTCATCCAGTGGGAGAAAGGGAGGCAGCAGAAGTTGTAGTGTTGCACATGGAGGGTGAAGCCAATGCTTGGTGGTGCAATCACTTGAACCACACAAAAGTGACTTCATTTTCTGAGTTCACTCAAGAACTAACCAAAACTTTTTATGGAGAGATATCAGAGGAGAAAGGATCCAGACCACCATGGGAAGAGACAAGTACCAACATTGTCACATCCTTGGAAGAGAAACTTTATACATCAAGAGTTGGGGCAGCCATTACATTGGTGGGAGGAGCCTTCGCAGCTCTACAAGAGGTTCCCACATCTCACCAAGGTATGGGAAGATTTCCACTTTTACTTATTGCAGAAAATATTTCTAAGAATGGTGGAAATATGCTTTCATATGGCCTAGGATCAAATGTTGTTGCTAAGGTAGAGCAGCAAGATTGAACTACGCTGTGCAACTTGAATGGTTCAAGGAACAAAGGAACCATCATTATCATGGGTCTTTGATGAGTTACACACAACCCTTGAGGTTGGAGTATGAATGCTTGGAGGATAAAGTTAACCTTGCTCCAAAAAAATTCATGTAGAACCAAATGTTCATCCGGGAGTTGAGACATGAGATAGCCAAAACACCCTGGAGGAGGGTTACAGCGCTGTCAAGAGGTAGCAGCAAGGAGGCTTTGCTTTGAGCCCCTTTGGATCCTTATGGGTTCAAAATTATCATTGGTGAGAGATCATCTCTAGGAAGTCTCGAAGAAGTTGCATTTCAGCATCCCATGGAATGCAAGGAGAAAAATCTGATATGGGAGGATGGTAGTATCTTTTGGAGGAATACCAAGATGGAGGAGGATAGAAGGAATTCATTGGTGGAAAAATGGATGTGGATAGAGAGCAAGAAGATGGAGATTTACTTGCAACTCTATGATACTGGGAAGTAGGAGGCAAAATTGCATTGGCTACTCTTGAGAGAGTTTGGCCAACATGAGACATATCATTTTTTCAAGGGTATGTGGGAGGAGAGTACTTGGTAGGGTACTTGCATCATATGGCAAGGAGTGTGGGAGTATTATGATGATGGGATATTTTCACCACATGGGTTGTATGATGGAGGAATTTCAGGGCAGCAAAGACATTTGTTGCTTTGGAGGATTGAGAGAGAGCAAGGACAGAGTTGCTCTCACATTTTGCACGATGTTGCAATGAGAGGAGATGGAAACATTATGAGAGGAGTCTTTGACATTGAACATGTCAAATATTGGATTTATGAGCTGGCAGGAGCCTATTTGCATAAGCCATCAGCGCTATCACTTTGGAGCATGAGCGTGTTGATAAGGTGTTCCCGGGATCACTTCATATTTGATGCACTTGATGGGCATAGAGGAGGTGAGATTGATAGAGTGTTGGATGAAATCATTGGTTATTATGGTATATTCTCCTTGACTTGGATTTCTAGGCATGAGAAGGAGAATTTTCATGCAACATGTGGTTCATTCCTCTTCATATGGGTATATCATGCCACCATGGAGGATTCTTCTATGGATCTTGTCACCATCTTGTCTTCATTACATGGTAAGAATTATATTGATTCACTTATTGATTGTTAAATACAATATTTTCATTCTCTTATATTTTCATTGCAGTGCATTTCTCTACAAAGGGGCAAGTTTTTCTTTGGGATCCATGGTCCATTTTTGGACAGATATTATGATGGATACAACCATCTAATGTATGATCCAGGGCAAGTATATGGTTTCTTCTTGTGTGCTCAGTTGACATCTTCAACCATCTGTTATTTACTAGTGGGTGTGATGACTTATACATCAAGCCATTTGTCAAGAGGAAACTTTCCATACCATTGTCTGAAGCTGCAGTGGGGACGACTACGCTGTGACCACTTGGGAGACTATTGGTACCTTCCAGCACCACATAGAACCTTCAGTATTTCTCTCATTATGATGCTGATCATGATCCTATTTTCTGATATTATTCTTGCCTATATGAGGAGCATGATCGGAGGAGGAACACATAGAGTGGATGTGTTCTTGGGGAAGGAGCATCCCCAAACTTTCTGCATTGCATGCTCTAAGGGGAGCATGGGAGGAGACATGGCCTCTATAGAAACATATTTATTTCTTAATGAAGAGGAACATGAGATGGATGGGATGCCATATGGTGGTAATTTCTTGTCCATCATGAATGAGATGATTTGGGCCAAATTGATGCACAGCGCTAGGAGAGGGAATTTTGGAGGAATAGCTTCCTTCTTTCCATTTGAGGGAAACATGATGGCAGCCCAAGATCAAAAAATCCTTTACACTTGTCTTAAGTGGAGAGGAAAGCAGCGTGGGGTATGCTACTATGTCTACTATGATCATAATTTTAGCCCACCTACTTTGTCAGAGCTTCAGGTGGGGGATGATTTGCATGAGTTTTCATTTTGGAGGGTGGCTCATTTTTCTTGGTTGATAGCTTGGGGAGGAGAGATTAAAATGGGGATGATGAATATCAATCTATATGAGCCTTCATGCCCCAAGAAGACCATCGAACAACCCATTTTTTCCTCCATGGATGATCCACTGTCACATAATGCCAGCTACTTGGATAGCTTACATACTTATGAGAGGAAACTTGGAGATATATTGATGATGTAGCACCTTGATCTTTGGAGGATTTCATCTTATGAGGTTTCTACAATGGAATAGAGGATGGTCTTCAGTCCTATCCTTGTAGTTGCTTAAGGACAAGCAACATTTAGGAGGGGAGGACTGTAATATTCCAAAATTTTCACACAAGCAAATTGGAATATTAGATTTTGATGCTCTCACCTAGGAGAGGAATAAACGGGTAAGGAGGCCCATCAATAATAAAATATGAATAAATTCCACATCATTAAGGAATAATATCACCTTAGGGGCTGGTTTTACACTTCCAAGTGTGAACAAGGGAAAATCAGATAGAGACATAGTCAAGTTTGACTAAGTCAACATCCATTCTTGAGGAGGAAGAAATCACTCAAGTAAACTAGCTCAATGTGAACAAGGATCAGCCTAGACACGCATATGAGAACCGGATTTAAGATCCCTTAGTGTGAAAAGAGGCATTGTAGGTGGATCAGTTTCAGTTGACCAAGTCAACAACACTGTCACAAAGAGGAGGGAAGCTAGCTAGGGCAACACAGTTTTGAAAGAGGAAGCTTCATGAGGAAGTCACCTCAACATTGTGTGGGGTCTGAGGTGAGGAGGCTCACCAAAGATAAAATGAAGGCATAGCATCAAAGGAAACTCATTCATGTATTCAACTATCTTATTCTTGTGACTAATTGCATGCTTCAACTATTTAGCCAGAGTTGTTGCACTGCTTAGTGCAAGGAATTTTTGTGCAGGAATTCCATCCTCTATTTGGATCAGCTTTCTTAAGGGATAAAAGGGGAGTGATTTTAGATTCATTTAAGCATTTTTCTTGGGGCCTTTCATCCACATTCAGCCACAGCACAGACTCCTTCAGAAAACTGCGTCTTTCATGCAGCGGCAGCAGCAGCAGGGTTGCACCCTTTGATTTTATGCTAGTCTTTGAGGAGGAGGTGCTTATTTCCCTCCTGGAGTGCTAATAAGAGGCCTAGGGACATTTATTTTTATTATTCTGATATATCATGTCATATTAAGCCATTTCTAATATAGAGATGCAGTAACTACATTATTTTCTGCAGTACTGTTTGTTATTCATGCAATTTACTGGAAACCTTTGCAGGGTGTCTTGTTTCTACTATATAAGAGGTTAAACCTCCATTTCTTTACTGTAAGATTAATATAAACTCTATATCATACTTATTTCTTAATTTTCTATAGAAACCCTCATTATAATAACGCATTCCTTGCTTCAGTATTTGCTGCATAAGTTAGGCTATGGGGTTTTGGCTTATTTTAGTTGCATAGACTTGGGAGATCTGTTTATATGAGCTAGAGTGATTTGTTTCACCTCAAATTATGCATGTGAGATTTATATCATGTATTATAAGGGAGCCAAGTCCCATTTCTCACTTGTATAGCGTTATTTTCTGAAGACAGCTATTTTATGCTCTATATTACTGCATTTCCCCACCCGGGAAAGAGAATATAGATCATCTTGTTGTTGAGGTTATTTCATCTTCTGGTGTCATGTTATTTACATCTATTTATATTCTCTACATTTCCAAGCTCATGATATGCTGAAGCTCCACATTGGTAATAACTCATATTATTCCCAATAGTGTAGCTATTCCCATTTTGGGATATTATGATTCTACATTTTAAGGGAGAAATTAAAAGGATAAATTATTTTAAATTTAATACCTTTGAATATTTTGGATCATTTTTGTTTTGTGTAATCTTATTAGCTCTAATGGGATCAACATATGTATTTATATATCCATTCTTGTTAATTTCTATTGAAATTTATGTAATGCATCGAGTTTTGGTGATTATTTGTTAATGAACTAGAGTCTATCTTAGGGATAGTTGAAAAAATAAATTTTGAGTGTGTATGGATCATGCAAAATGAAAATTAAAAAAAAAAAACATATAATCGTCATGTTAATTGCAAATTTTATGTGGGTTGCATCACACAACATGGTCACTCTTACATCAAATCATGTCTGGGGTCACCTTTTGACTTCAAATTATGGTCCAAATTGACCAATTGTTGGATTCGACTGTCATTAGAGGAATTTTTAGGTCAATCATGGGACCTAAAAAAAAAAAATTCTAACAAAATTAACTTTAAAATAACCAATAGGATTCAATTTTGTGATATCGTCCCTAAGAGAAAAATTTTTGAAGGGAAAATAAGGAAACTAGTTTTTTACTTATTTCCTTGTAGATGAACTCAAATTTCAAGAGTATATTCTCGATTGATGCATAATTTAATTCCACATCCAATAAATACCCAAGCAACATACTTCTAAGTAGATCCACATAAAAAAAGTGGAAATACATGAAAAATCATGTTTCAAAAAACACAAATTGTCATGCATTTTCATTTTTTTCGATGTGGATATACTCATAAGTATGAAGAGTGGGTACTCATTGGATGTGTAATTTAATTCCACATTTAAAGAGTGTCTACTCTCGAAATTTGAGCAAACCTATAAATATATAAGTAAAAAATACGACAAAAAAAATAATTTCCTTTATTTTCCTTTAAAAATTCAAAAGTTTTATTTTATTATTATTAACTATTGTTTGATTTTTTTCCTTAGGAGGCCCATTTTATACATCAATATTCCCTTAATGATGAGAATATGATTTAAATTGACCAATTAAGGGTGAAATCATCTAAGAGATGACTTTGAATCAACATAAAATTTACTAAAGGATTTTTTAGTGATGCTCAATGACTAAATTGTCTGATAAATTCATGAGGAGACAAATAATAACCACATGCTTGAAATATGAAGATTATTAATTGTGGAATTCGACTCAACCTATGAAATCAAAAACCCTAATACATGAATCAAGTTCTCTTATGAGAAAATGTATAATTATTTTTAAAGAAAAATGGTGCAACATAAACTGAATAAATTGAATGATGGAACTAACATCAATTTACTAGGACCAACCAAATTTGTGCTACATAATTGTTTGTTATTTCTCTTGCTGGTCCATTTCACATCAAAATTGGGTTTAATTTATTTTTTTGATTCCATAATTAATGGAATAATACATGAAGGATGTCAAAGTGATTGAGTCCTTTAGTCAATCATTAGAGTCATAAGTCAAGAGAGGCTGAAACATGAGTCTTGTTCAAGGCAGGTGATTTTTTCCATATTTGTAAATAAAATAAATGTTTAGTTGATGACATAAATATCTTCCTTACCTTCATTGATATCCATTCAAAAACTATTTTAAACAATCCCAACACTAGCAAAAATGAGTGTGTCTAGTTATGTTAAAGTATTTCTTCATGAAAATTAATTGTACACTACAAGAAACATCAAAGCGACTATTTTTAAGCAACACTAATTTATGCTAGTCATTATTTAAATAACACATTTGATAATGCAACAACACATGAGCATTAGTTGGAAGCCTAAAGAGAAATATATCATTAAGCAGATCGAACAAAATCTTATGGAACAACGGAACATTTAGTAAAACATTAGTTATCGGTAGATAAAAACATCAAGTAAGCTTAAAGTTTTATGCATCAAATGGAAGAGAAATTAGACATGATGATGATAGAGAGCTATAAAAATCACACTTTTTCTAGACATATATCAATAGGTAACCAACCAACTACATAGAATTGAGTACACATATATTTATATCTTTGTAGATAGTTACAATAGTTTAACTGACTTAGTTGACTTATTCAAAATGACTTGGTCAGCCGAATTAATAGAGGAGCTGACCAAATTATATTATATCTTTGGTGATTTGACTTGACTAAATTGACTAGCCTCTCCAACTTTTCTCACAGCCTCAATACCCTTTTCACCGCGAAGAAGCGGGAGTTTTGGAGATATACAAAATTTTGGAGTGTAAATTTTCAAAATACATAGAATGAGAGAATAAGATTATGAGAAAATATTGGTTGAAGCTTTGTTGAATTATTAATTCTAGAAAAAATGGTTCTAGAGATAGTTTTTCCTGAGTGTCCTTTGGAGTCACTTGGGCGACTAATTATGCAAGTTGTTTCGATATCATAGTGGGTACTTTAGTATGTGATCTCAATATATGAATTCCTCTTCTCTCTCTTTCCCATGATGACCAATTAGAATATTTAACCTTTGTCTCTAAAGTAGTTTATTGTGCCAATTGAACTAATGGGTTGTCGCTTTGATGTATATCGAGAAAAAAAATTGAAATTTGGGGTGATATGGAGTTGATTGTGTTGAAGGTGCGGGATTTGGGATTTCATTGAAATATATTCAATGTGTAATATGTACAAGAGTCTGAAGATGTTGGTAAAATCTTGAAAAATCCTTTACTGATTTCTATTCTTGCACCTCAATACTTTTCATTTTTGCTAAATATTTAAATTTTTAACAAAGAGTTTTATTAGAAGTCAGGTGAGCCAAGAGTACCCTATTTCTTTAGCGTCTAAATATTTTCATTTAAATTTTGCAAGTACTTGGCTACATTTGTGGCCTCAATTTGTGATTTTATTCCTTCCCTCAGCCACTATGTCTCCTCCTACATAGCTTTTTCTTTGCCTTCTTCTCTTGAATGGTATGAATTTCTAGTGTTGGTATGGCTCGGGGCTTCAAATGTAGTCACCTGTCTTACATACAAACCCCTGATCAGTAGTTGTTGTACCCTAATTTGATGTGTATTTTTTAGATATGTAGGCCAATTATTAATAAAAGTGCTTAATGTAGATACTTTGTCGATTTTTTGTTCCAACATGACCTTTACTTGTTAAAAATCCTTAAATTCCTTTTATAGAAAAGCTAATAGCTCTCCATTTCCAAGTTCCTTGTAATTTTTCAATAATTTTCTAACTGAATCTCTCATTTGTAAATTCAGGTATATCAGTTGGTGGACTAATTGATTTTGATAGCTAGTGGACCCTCAATCTAGATCAATTTTTCAATTTGAAGTTGTAATGCTCCCTCCCACCCCCTTGGACTTCTGAGGTTGATGGGAGGTGTTAATTTTAGTTAACCCAACCTCCAAGGCCTCATTATGGAAATGGGTTTAAAAACTTCCCTCCTCTATAAATTTATCAAAATTAAATTTGGACAACACCATCTCATCGAACTTGTCAAGTGATTTTCGATGGTATAATTTTTACCTCAATCTAGCCTCTAGATTGAAAGCTACAACCCTTTAAAATTGAATTAATTAAATTTTACAAAAACATTGAGGACTACCACATGGCACCCAAGTGAGACCTATGTGGCCTTTTCATGTCCACCAGAACACCCACATGGTGATTACATGGCTTATTAGTGCATATGTGGTGCTTTCCACATCATGTTGACACACAACATGGCTTCTTGTGTAAATCATGAATTTTATTGATATTTGGATACAAGGGATATTCAAGTTTGTAAGTAGTTTATGCTTGGAAAACCTTCCAGGCCCCTTGATCGTCGAATACATCTGGCTCATTTTAATTCAATATCACTTATCTATGCTTGGCCCACATATAAGGCCTCAAAAAATCACACATTGTCATCCATGGATGTTCCAGGCTCCCATATTTCCACTTCAATTCGCAAGGAAATACATCCCCATGCCAATAAATCCTTGTGGATATGAGTACTCATATCATATGAGATTCTTCATCCAAGCTTTGAACACCTCAAGAAGCCCCATCGCGGTGTCACCCTTTTTCCTGACATATCTAGATCATTTCACATTTGTCGCTTCCACAAAATGAAGAAAAAAAGTATTGAATGTCTATATTCAAAAATAAATTAGCGAAGCCCAAATTTATTTAAATAAGATACAAAATCATGCTAAAGTCGCATCCAACCCTAGATACAAGTCGATATTTTTGTGATACACAACCTTAGAAGTTCTTAACAAATTTCTAAGGACTTATTCCAGACCCTGTTACTTTGAACACTTAATTATACAGGAATGGCACCTTCGTTTAAAATTTGATATTTTTGACATTGATTTGGGCTAGAAATAAAATAAATATATTCAATAACATGCCTACTATTATGCATCAACACTCAGCTAAACCATAGTTAGCAATGTTCTGTAACTTCGAAAAAACAACACCATAACAACCCCATAATGGGTCCCAATCAAACCACATAGGATATAATAATGCAACATAACATGCATAAAATCAATCACAAACTTTCAACAATATTAAGCAGATAAATCCATAAGAAGCATATCATGTTAAACTATAAATTCTATACATTGTAACAATTGAACTGAGCATATTAAACATTAATATGTGATCATATAAATAGCTCCATACTTATAACAATACTAACAAATCCATACATAGGATTATGACCTTTCATAAACATGAGATTCATTCACATAACCATCTCATTACAGACAACCAGGAACAATACATTCCCTTGTAATCAGTGTTGATATACATGAGGTGTTAAAACAAGTAACACTATCATCCATTATTCACAATAAAAAATAAGTAAAATTAAGCACACATATCTGTACAACTATGACTGACTCAAAACTTAGGGGGGGATTTCAAATCTACACCCAACCATAGGCAAAATTTGCTACAATATTTTTTGTACTTGACCACCCCCAAGTTGGATTTGAAGTATGAGGAGTTAAATTCTCAAGGGTATTCACACCAATACTAGTCAACCAATTAATTAAGAAGATGAGTCCATCATTTGGATGGTTTATTAACTTCCTCTCACAGAAAGAACCACAGTGACTATACCCTAGTAGAAATAAATCACAGGGGTTCACCAAAGGCTTAGTGAGATGGATTTCATTTCCAAGAGGATGAATATACTGCATAGGTGGTTCATCAGTTGCTTCTTTAAAAGAAAACTTGTAAGATTCAAGTGTGCACTATCCAAGTGGTTTATCGGCTTATTGAACTAGCGCATAAGTGGTTTATTATCCCCAAGGAAAACACTTTATGATTTATCATTTCCTTTCAGCTAGCACTTTGGCATCCTATCAAATGGATTATCAACATACAAAACTAGCACATAAGTGGTTTGCCGGCCCCAATGTGATAAATTAATGGTTTATTAGTTCCTTTCATATATCACCTCATATTTTTATCAACTTGAAGGCTAGAAGTGAATGATTTAACTCCAATGAAATCTCACTGGAAAACCAATTCTCATGCACACACATTGGCCTTAGAAAAACATAGAGAATATTATCCAAAAAATAGAACATATGCTAGAAAACGTTATTTCTCCCTTGAAAACTCACATCCATTTCCAATTTTGTGCTCTACATTCTATTTCTCTTCAACATTCATTTTTCTTTCCTTCTACGAGCTGCTTCAAATTCTTTCTACTCCACTAAGCATACTCACACACTTGGAGAGTCTTCTGCATACACTTTCATATTGTCTCTCTTATCTATCATCGAGACTTTGTTTCATGTCTCTTCATTGTGTGTTGACCATGCCAACACCTTCCATGAGAAATGGGATTGCATGATTTTCCTTTTCTTCATAATCCCATATGTTAATTCAATCCTTGCAACAACAATGCCATAAATTCATTAGGGATATAGGTAGTGAAATAAATATAATGGCTTGGGTTTATTAGAAACTCCTCCTTGGAACTTTGAATCCACATCCACTTCTCTCATCCAGTAAATGTTCCCACATCATTTACATGAATTAAAATTCATAGGAATATTTATAAAAGGGACAACACAAGAGGCTTTCATGGACCACTCCTTCTTAGAGGAACGTTATCCTCGATGTTCTATACCCAAACACACATTCGACCGTGTTATATTTATAAATAAAAAATATTAACAGTAAGCTTTATATACATAGATCTTTTTAAGTTTTCTTAAAAATTAAATGAAAATGGGTAAGATACCTTCATCTGATCTACCATTTCACAAGTGGATTCATCTGGTCTAATGTGCTTCCACTGCACCTTGACCTGCTCGATTACATGATTTTGGAGCATGATCTATCTCCAATCCAGAATGTATAATGTCTCTAGCTATAATTCTCCCTTGTATTCCACCTTTATCATAAATCAATAAATAGCATGATTAATACCATGCACATACTTATTAAGAAAATAACTATGGAAAATTTCATGTGCTTTCATTGTGGGTGGTAAGGCTAGTTTGTAAGCCATTGTGCCCAATCTTTCTAAGATATAAAATGGCCTAAAAAATATTGGTGATATCTTAGCAAAAGAATTAATTCTTGGTGAAATATTCCTTGGTATGATGCATAGGTAAGCATGTTCGCCCACTTTAAATTCCTTATGCATTCTTTTTTGATCTGCATAACTATTTTTCTTTTCCAGATCATTTTTGAATTCATGTTTAATAGAAATTAATTCCTATTCCATTGTATAAATAACTCAAAATTTTTAGATACTAATGAATTCATACAAAAAACAATAGACACAAATTTCTTCCACTCAATATACAGAAGGGAAAACATATAATAGAAACACATGCAATCATTCAATCACAATGAACATAGTTTTTATCAAGGAACTCAACTTGGAAAAACCTCTCCTCTATTTGAACTATATCATATGATAACAATGATCTATTACAATGAAAAATTCCATTCTTGAAGCTCAACCTTCACTACAATATCGATCTCCTCCTCTTCTATATTCACTAGCCAATACTTAGCCAAAACATGCACCTCCTTCCTCCTATTTCCTTGCACAATTACTGCTCCTATAGAATAGGGAAGCTATTATTTCCTTGCACAAATCCCATGAGAAGAGTCTCACCTTCTACATGAAAACTATGTACACTCACTAGTATAAAATAATGATTAATATTATGCCTTTCTCCTCCACTCAACTAGGTAATTTGAATTGCATGCATGACTAGGGATAGTTTTAGTAAATTGACTAGTTAAATGAGAGATTATTGAGTTAAAAATAGTTACAACTACTCAACTGGACTCATACTGACTCTATTCTACACTAGAGCTCACATAACTAAGTTTCACTAAATATAATTCCACTAAATTGTTATATCTTAGCAATCAACTCATGCACAACTCTACTTGTTGCACACAAAATCGAATTAAATGACTTAACTAAGTGACTTGGCAATATCAAACCTGATAAATATATAGAAAATCATCCTACTGAAATGGAAATTCAAATTTATCAATTTGACTAAATAAAAATTCAAATTAACCCTTTTCTAATACAATTTAACATCCATTTCCATTAGTTTATCAGGTCCAAGATGCACCTTGCTCAGTGGATCATTCCAACTTATAGGTGTATTACATTTTCTTCCATACGAAGCCTCAAACAATCTCATCTTCAATGATTCTTGGTACCCATTGTTGTAAGAAAATTATACCAAAGTTAGAATAACTTCCCACCTCTTAGGTTGATGCATGACATACATTCTTATCATATATTCCAACACCCTATTTATTCTCTCATATTTTCCATCCATTTAAGGATGATATATTGTATTTAATGCTAATTTTGTCCCAAAATGAACAAACAATTCTTTCCATAAATTTGAGGTCAAATTTGGATTTTTAACTAAGATAATATTCTTGGGTACCCCATGTAGTATAAATATTTCCTTAATGAAAATATGATCAATATTAATTACCTTGTGTGTAGATTTTAAACCTATAAAATGATCAACCTTACTCAGCTTGTCCACTCCTAACATTATGGGATCATGTTTTCTATGTGTCCTCAATAATCCTATGATGAAGTCCATGGACATTGTTAGGTCCCTATATCACTAGTATAGTCCCTTATTATTGTTAGTGTAACCCCCTTGTTTTTATTATTGAACCCTTGTAACCCCCATTTTGTTATTATTGTGCCCTTAAATTATTATTGTTAGGTCGGCTAGGATTACATTGTGGCCCACTAGGATTACATTATGGCCCCATGGACTCCTATATATAGAAAGGAGGTTTGTAAATTGTATCATCCAAGAATTGTGCATTTATGTAATGTATTGGAGGTTTCCCCCTCGAAGTGGCTTATTTCTAAGGCGTTGATATCTCTTTTCTTCTATTTTTGAAGCTGGTTACACAACATTTGGTATCAGAGCTTTGGATTCTAGGGTTTCGCTGCTCCAAACAGGTCATCGTGGCATTTTCGCTATAAATTTTTTTTCTACGAAGTTTCAGAAGCTGAAATTTTTAGGGTGCGAAGAAAAAATCCTGAGGAAGCTTGTATAAAAATTTCAGAGTTTGGTTCGCAATAATTTCGGAGATATGATCTGTGGAAGTCAGGTATTTTTTCAGGATCCTAAACAGGTCATCGTGGCATTTGCGCTATAAATTTTTTTTCTACGAAGGTTCAGAATCTGAAATTCATATGGTGCGAAGCTGAAATCCTGAGGAAATTCATCAAAAAATTTCAGAGCTTGGTTCGCAATATTTTTGGAGATATGATCTGTGGAAGGTAGTACTTTTTCAGGCTCCTGAATTTCATCTCAAAGAGGTGATCGTGGGAAAAGTTCAATAACTCTCTCTTTGGGCATCAGATTGGAGTGCCGTAAAAAGTGGTCACAATTACACGGACTTTAGTTTCTTGGTTATCAATTTCAGAGACAAAATATGAAACAGTGACACGTGGCAAGTCGTACAAGTTCGCTCTACTAAACCAGTCCATAATTAGGTCATTGTGGGAGATTGGACACAACTTTGTCTTGGAGAATCCAAATCAGGTCAGACCTGTGGAATTCAAAAGAGAATTCAGAGGGCTACTTCAGTGCTGAATTTCAGATATTGAAGATCCGAAATAACAGAGATAATACAATTTCAATATCGAGCTCCTCAAAGCAAGTAAAAGGTGTGTATTTTTTTTTCCGAATTGCATAAGTCTTGTTTGAAGAATCAAGTTGAATTGATTGCAAGGGCCTATTGTAGAATATATATCAATATTGGAGTCTAAAATGGCCCCTAAAAAGAATTCAACACCCATTAAGCCTTTAGAAGGCTCTACTATGACTCATGAAGACGAAGAATGGAAACATGACATATCAAAATTACAAGAGCAAGTGAAACAAATTTCGCTCTCGCAAAGAACAAGAAAAAATGAAATGAAAGTTTTGAAGAAGGGCATGGAAACTAAGATGGATGGTTTGAAGAAAGGCGTGGAAGCTAAGATGAGTGGTTTGGAGGCTAAGATGGATGGCATGGAAGTGGGCATGGAAGCTAAGATGGATGACATGGAAGCTAAGATCGATGAAAAAATGAAAGACAACATGGAAAACATGAAGAAAGATCTCAAATTAGACATCGAAGGTTTGGGAAAGTTGATACAAGAAATGTTTCCTAATGGTGAAAAGATAGTAGAGGAAACTCATGATGAGAACAAAATAAATGTTAATCGTGATTTCATAAACTCTACTGTTGGAGGGAAGAACCACCATATTCCAAAAAATGGATATGAGGAAGTTTGATGGAAAGGATCCTGTAACATGGATACTACAGATGGAGCAATATTTTGATCTCCATAATGTGCAAAACACACAAAAGGTACGCATTGCAACTTTACATTTAGAACAAAATACATTTGTATGGTATCGATGGCTTTGCTCCCATAAAAAAATTGTCTCTTGGTCAATTTTTACGGAGGAAATGATAGCACATTATGAGGATACAAAGAGCAACACCTTCTTTAGCCAATTGATAAATCTCAAACAAAAGGGTTTAGTGGGGCAGCATATTGAGGACTTCCAAAAATTGAATATAAGGGTAGCTGATATTCCAGAGGAACATAGGATTGATCTCTTCATAGGCACTTTAAAGGATAACATCCAACATGAAGTTCGCGTTCTGGAACCTGATTCATTGGAGAAGGCATTCAGGTTAGCAAGAAAAGTTGAATGTAAAATTATGGCGACAAGGAAGCCTACCACTCAATTCTATAAAGAAGGAAGTGTTGCTACACCTAGATTTCCACAACCTACAAGGTTGACACCACAAAAATTGGAAGAAAAAAAAGCAAAAGGGCTTTGCTACAGTTGTGATAGAAAATACACTAAAGGTCATAAGTGTGCTGAGAAGAAATTATTTTACATAGATTGTGAAGAGGAAGAAAAAAATGAACAAGAAGAGGATATACACTAGGAACCAGCCCTAGAAGAGGAAGAAATGAATCCGACCATATCGTGTAATGCACTGGCAAGAATTACCACTCCTCAAACTCTCAAGATAGAAGGACAAATCAAGAAGAAAAGGTAATAGTGTTGATTGATTCAGGTAGCACCCATAATTTTATTCATTGTAAGGTAGCCAAGGAATTAAATTGTTTCCTATACCCAGCACCAGAATGTCAAGTGATGGTTGCAAATGCAGAAACTATAAATTTCTCCTGAAAATGCCATAATATAAAGCTAACCATGGGGGAATATCTATTGACTAGTCCAATGCTTTCCATTCCTATGGGAGGTGTTGATGTTGTACTAGGAGTACAATGGTTACAATCTTTGGGGACGGTAGCTTTTAATTTTCAAGAACTTTTCTTGAAATTTTTTCAGAAGGAAAGGAAGTCGAATTACG